>OX345648.1:127500-152500 GCA_947044365.1 Petrosia ficiformis
CGATAGTACAACTCACCATTTAGCTCTTGATACTGGGTCCCAGAATCCAGGTTTTGGAGTGGTGTTAGGACCCTCTGTTGCTTGTTTGTACAAACCATAGAACTGTATGAATGTGAATAAATTCTCCTTCATTTAACATCTCGTTATCTATGTACCTTCAATTTCACCATATTTGATTGTTGATAAGGACCTACAAGGATGAATTTACACACTGAACCATATAATACGCTATATACAATGTCACCATGACAACATTGTTCTATCAAAATGTTTTCTTATCACATGCAAATAAAAGTTACCTTCTTTAGGTAGAGAATGTATTACAGACACTGCAGCATCGAACTTCTCTTTAATGGTCTTGTTTTTCATAGCTCTTCCAAATTCACCCATGCTCTCCATCTTTTCAAGTTCACCTGAGGTTACCGTGGTAACAGGGAGCCTGTAAATTTCGCACCCACGTGTGGCATTTCTGTAGTGTTATATATAAGGAATGTGTTATAAACTTATAATGCACTATTCATACACTGCATTCTGTACTGCAGCTACTTGTTAAGGATCGAATCACAATGTTGAAATCTCTGATGATCTTGCTGATATTTTGTTTCATTATCCTTTGCACTGCAACAGATGATGATGACGATGATGATTTTGAATACAGCAAAGGACCTGTACCAAACCACTTCTATAGAGGACAGAGATATCCAGACAGAGACGAGAACATAGAATGTCAGCCTATAAAACTAAGAGTTGCAAGAGGATCTAGAAGATATAAAGAACTAGTTACATACTCTGGTAACAACATTCATTTCATTGATTCAAACAGTCGTATTATGACTTCAAGAATGCATAGCAGATTAAACAACTTAGCAATCCGATATTACCAGCTGTATGCAGTGAAGATACTTGTGCTAAAAACATGGGCGGAATATCCTGATCACAGTATTAGCAACACATCACTGCATTATGAAGGTAAGTACATTATAATATTGCAGAGCTATTTTTATAGGTTTTGTATTTCTGTAGGAAGAAGTGTTCGTATTCATATCACTTCCCAAAATGCAACAAGACTGTTGAAACTAGCAGTGGAGTATGCTCTATTTGATTGGGTGCAGTGGCATGTTGATGGCTATGCTCATCTTAGTGTAATACCTGATGGTAAGTACAATACTATGCATAGATAGTAAATCATGTGATGTTTGTTTTATTTTGCAGTGTGTGAAACAAATGTTGACATAGTATTTATTGCTGATCAATCCGGTAGTGTTGGTTTTTATAATCATTTAAAATCTCTTCAGTTCATGATTGATGTTATTGACTTCTTTAACATTGCACCAAATGAAACACAAGTTGGTCTCATCACATATTCAACTCATGCTCATGTGAGATTCGATTTGGATGATATATCTTCAAAACTAGAAATGCAAAATCTAATAAGTCATATATCGTATCCTGGTGGTTATACTGCAACTGCTCTTGGCTTGTTTCAAGCAGGTGTTATTTTAAATCCAAATGAATACCGAGGGGCACGGCCCTTATCTGATGGTGTTCCTCGCATTGCCGTGCTGATAACTGATGGTCAATCAAATTTAATTCCAATAGATGAAGTTGCCATATCATTACAGAATTTTGGAGTTCAAGTCTTTACTGTAGGTATAGGTAACATCTATCTACCTGAACTAAAATTCATAGCTACAGATCCTGATCCTCTTCATGTGTTTCTATTGGATTCATTCAACGATGCTCAAGGGTTTGTAGATTTTCTCAGCTTTACAGCATGTGATGGTAAGAACTTGTAATGACATTACTAATTCCTGTATTGTTAATTTGGCCATCATATTTGGCAGTTGTATGTTTTTGTCAATTTCCTGATGTAAACACACTTTGATAGAATCAACAGAAATCTATTAATAAAATATACATGACATAACAAATTGAGTATTTTATATAAACAAAGTCCTACATTGGCAATGCTATTTTGGCATATAGAAATTAGCCTTAGAAATAGAATCATTAGTATTGAAAGCTATTTGCACTGTGACCATATTTGAGGAAATGGGCTTAATTGTTTATGCTCTTAGTTTAATTGTTTATGTTAAAGAACCCCTGTTATTCTAGACACAGCAACAACAATCAAATCAGCACTATAATTTTCCCATATACAAGTCAATTTTTATTGTATTTTTACAGCTCCGGCTATCGTAGAACCAGGTGAGAATACAACAACAGAAGTACCAGAAGATGGCTTCAGGTTCTTTCAAACAGAATGTAATGCATTCTCGATATCAGTAGTGATTGAACAAATTGATTTATATGGGAAGTGTAGTCTATATGCATCAAATGTAATACCTAATCCTGGACCACTGGATGATCATTCACTAGTAGTGAGAAATGAAGATAAAACCAAAGATAAGAGGAGTGTAATACTGAAGTTGAGCAAAAAGATCAAAAAGGTAATTATCAATACTATCAGCACTGGTTTTCTGCTTCCCAATTGTTAAGATGTTTATATGTTCATTATCTTTAGATTATATACATATCAATCAGAGGAGTGGAGCTTAAAAATCTGTTCAGTGTTATTATATGGGATGTTATATTCAATGAAGAGTTTTATGTTGTTAACGCATTGGAGGGTGTGGTTGATGTAACTATTTTTAATCTTAATGATGAACTGTCAATAGTTGGTCAAAGGTAATTATTAAAAATGTAAAATTTCAAATATTACAACACTTTACACTTCATTACACTTTATTGTAACAAGTCATATATGTACATGTGTATGGTAACTGAAGCCAGCTGGTAATTAAAGCTATATGAAGTACACAGACATATACCATGTTTGGGTATATTTGATATATGAGCTACATGTACGTATATCAATTTCCTGTTAACTATATCAACAGTAGTACTATAATACATACATAATTATTACATTCTTTCATTTTAGTTTCAGCTATCGTATTAAAAAAGGGAACGAAGGTGGAGAATTTGAAATTAATAACACTACCGGAGAATTAGTCGTTCGTGAACCATTGAATATATATGTTCAATCTTATTACATTCTTGAAATTGTTGCCGAAAATATTAATGCCTCCTGTCACAGAGGAAGAGTGAAAATTAAAGTAATTGTTGTACGCAATCAATTAGAATTTGAAGATCCTCCTGCTGTTTCGATAGCTGAAGATGAAACCGAAGGTTTTGTTGTGACACAAGTCCAAGCTGATGGTGGTAATAGTGTTATAGAATATTCTATAATTTCAGGTAATACTGGTTCTGTATTTCAGATTGACGAGAGTACCGGTATTATAACAATTAGTGATGATTCAACTCTTGACTTTGAAACAACTCCACAATATCAGTTAACTATCCAAGCTGTATCGACTGCAGGTGGATTAACAGCTACTGCAATACAGATAATCAACATAACTGACGTAAATGAGACTCCGTTCTTTATAACAATTTGTGCTATTAATGACGACTGTACTTTTGAAGTTTTAGAAGAACAGGCTTCAGGTCTAGTTGTTGATGATATAGAAGCAGATGATCCTGATCTTGGTTCGCTACCTAGTGGTATGGTCACATATGGTATCACACCTAATTCTGTACCTTTTAATATCGATAATACTGGAACTATTACTACAAGTGCAACACTGGACAGAGAAGCTCAAAGCATGTATATGTTCACAGTGATTGTAAGTGACGGAGGTAGTCCTAGCTTATCTGTAGCAACCAATGTAACAGTACAAGTCAGTGATATTAACGATAACCCACCACAATTCATTAGGATGTTTCCTGAACTATCTATTCCTGAAGATTTTAGTATTGGTATAGTCACTGAATATGAAGCTACTGATGTTGATATTGGTATTAATGCTCAAATCATTTACAGTCTCAGCTCTGATGATCCAAACTTGCCATTCGCTATCAACTCTATAAATGGTACTCTCTCGTTAACTGAAACATTAGATTTTGATTTAGGTCAGCGTACCTATAATTTCTCTGTCATAGCTAGCAATCCAGATGGACTGAATAGCAGTGTATCTACATTCGTTCAGGTACTTGATGTTAACGATAATGCTCCACAGTTCACTGAAGACCAATATGAAGCTAGCGTTGCTGAGCATTCTGCTAATAATACATTTGTTGTACTAATTGAAGCCAATGATATTGACTCTGGACTCAATGGTATTGTTCGGTACTCCATTACTAGTGGAAATATGTTTGATTCATTCAAGATAGATTCACAATCAGGAGAGATAACTGTTAATAACGATATAGATAGAGAGATAATCAGTATGTTTACACTAACAATACAAGCAGAAGACATGGGCTCACCTAACACACAATCTAATACAGTCCAAGCTATTATCACTATATTAGATATCAATGATAATGCACCCATGTTTCAACCAAACAACTTACAAGTAACTCTACCGGAAGATGAACCTTTAGGACCAATAGAAAATGTAATAGTAATGGCAGTGGATCTTGATGATCCTGATACACCTAATGCAGCTCTACAATATTTTATTGTAAGTGGTAATGAAGACAATACATTTATGATCAATATCACTACAGGACAGCTTGAATTACTGCAGGCACTTGATTTTGAAACTACTCCATTTTACAGCCTCGTGATCAAAGCTGAGGATCAAGGTGATCCAATAATGAGTGGATTTTTAACACTTAATATAACAATATTGAATGTTAATGATAATGAACTAATAATATCAGGCAATCAGGCAATTGATGTACTTGAGAGTGAACCTATTGGCTTCAGGATAGCTCAGTTTAACGCTACTGATCTTGATCAAATGAGAATAGAGTTTAGTTTGACATCTGGAGGTGATTCAGAAGACATATTCGCTATTAATGTGACCACCGGAGTTATTAGTCTATCACGAATGCTTGACTTTGAAAGCTCGCAGCAACATATTCTTGTAATTGAAGCTACAGATAGTATATTTACAGCAAACGCTACACTGACGATAAATGTTATTGATGTAAACGAATTTATTCCACAGTTTGAAAATGGTAATCAGTTTTCTGTATTTGAAGAACAGCCTGTCGGTACAATTGTTGGCACAGTGCAAGCTAGCGATCAGGATACCAGTCAAATAATATCTTATTCAATACAATTAAGTCCTCTTTCAAGTCAGTTTGTTATTAACAGTACCACTGGAATTATCACTACAGCATTTGTACTGGATAGAGAATTCTTTGCTGGAGAAGGTATATTTATACCTCCTGATTCTCAGGAACCAATTACAATTATAGCTACCGATGATGGAGTAATTCCCAGTTCATTTGAAAACACTCAAGACGTATTTATCACACTAATAGATATTAATGATAACGATCCAATATTTGATGCTCTTTTATTTCAAGGATTCATTGACGAGAATGGTCCCAATAGTGCTCCTGTCTTAACAGTATCTGCAACTGATGCTGACCTGTTCAACAATGGTGAAATCAGATATTCTTTAGTCGATGGAGATAGTCTACCTTTTGCAATTGATCCTGTGAGCGGTCAAGTAAATACTACTATGTCATTGGACAGAGAAGAAATTGGATTTTACCAGTTAAATATCACAGCTACAGATCTTGGTACTGAGCCACGCTCATCTTTTGTACTTGCCAATGTATTCGTAATCGATGAAAATGATAATGCACCGGTATTTGATGGACAACTAAGGTTTACAATATCTGAAGATACAAGAACAGACATAGCAATCTTCCAGGTCAGTGCATCTGACGATGATATTGGAACTAATGCTGATCTGACCTATCGAATAATAGGAGCTGAGAATTGTCCCTCCCCAGCTGTACCCACTCCTAGTGAATGTATATTTGCAGTTGATGAGGAAATGGCTACTTTCCTTTTAACGCAATCGCTTGATTTTGAAACCCAAACGCTGCATAATTTAACACTTGAAGCTATTGATCAAGGCATGCCTCCACAGTCCTCTTCAACGAATGTTATAATTGATGTACAAAATGTTGACGAAACCCCACCACAGTTTTTAGGTCCTTGTGATGCTGAGATTAGTGAAGAGGCACCTATTAACAGTAACGTAACTCAATGTCTAGCAGAAGATTTTGATGAAGTAGCAAATGAAACAGTAAACAACGTAGAATATAGAATAGTGTTGAACATTGATAATACATTCTCTATTGATCAAAATGGAGTTATAACAACTAATGTAGAATTAGACAGAGAACAAAGAGATGAATATATATTGATAGTAAGAGTCACTGATGCTGCAGGACTCTTTGCGCAAATGGAGGTAAGTTAATATTGCAATTATAGTATGAATATACATGCTATTTGTCTTCTACAGGTTAATATAACAGTTACTGATGTTGATGATAATATACCACAGTTTGTTGCAGGACCTTTCTCAATTAGTATTCAGGATGACCAAATAGCCAATTATGAGACACAGTTAATATCAGTATTAGCTACCGATGCTGATATTGGTAGTAATGGCGAAGTCGCTTATGAAATACTCAGTGAAGAAGTGGATCCTTTGAATCGACTCTCAGTCCTAGTAATTGAAGCAAGAGATAACGGGAGTCCTTGTCTTTCTACTAACACAACATTGTCTATTAGTTTTGAGAGCTCATGTCACATACAAGAATATAGTATTGATTCATCAAGTGGAGTGGTAACGGGACTATTCTTGTGTAGTGTGGATATACTACCCAGCATATCACAAATATCAATAGGTGGTGAAGTGACTCTAATGTGTACTGTACTGAGAAATATTGATGCTATGGTGATATTTCTTCACAATGATACTCTCACAGACACTACTCAAAACCTAGTGTTAGGTGATAGACTCGCTTTGTATGTACAAGATAACGTAACATTCAATGATGCTGGTACTTATGACTGCAGAGCTAATAGTGACATTGGGAGTCTACAAACATCAACATCAAGCATTGTAGAAATACTTGGTAAGTATCATAATATGAATGATCTATACATTACGTATTATTATTACTACAGTACCAGTAATGATCACACAAAGTCCAGGTGAATTATTCGTAGAAGTTCAACAGTTTATTCAGCTTGAGTGTCAAGCTGAAGGCTTACCAGCACCTTCATGGACCTGGTTACAACAATCAAATGTAGTGTCAGCTAATGGACATGTATTTCCATCTGATCAGTTTCTAACAATACCAGAAGCTCGGCTAGAAGATGATGGAGAATATACTTGTAGAGCTGTGAATCCAATCAGTGCTGCTGAAGCTACAGGAACACTAACAGTATTTGGTGAGTGTATGTAATGTCATGGTGTATTTGTAGTAAATGTACAAGTATCTGTAGTACATGTGCAAGTATTTGTTGTGTCATGTACAAGTATGTACATGGATATACAAGTATCTGTAGTATGTGTACAAGTATCTGTAGTATGTGTACAAGTATCTGTAGTATATGTATATTTATCTCTAAAAGTATCTGTATTATGTGTACAAGTATCTGTAGCATAGGTACATGCATCTCTAGTACATGTATATATGTACAAGTGTCTGTAGTTTATCATGTATATGTATATGTACAAGTATCTGTACATGTACATGTATTTATAGTATAATTATGTACATGTATCAGTAGTATATGTACAGTATATATGTATATATACACTCATTGTAGAGGTAAGCCAAGTTATTCAAGTGGACATTAAAGATGTCAGTGATCCAGATCCTGACAATGGTTGTAATAGTTTCGATACTCAAAACTTTCAGGTAAGTGTATTTGTATATATTCATGTATGTGTACATGTATGCACATGTATGTATGTATATGTATATCTATATGTGTATGTATCTGTGTATATGTATGTGTGTACAAACTGTACATGTATATGTGCATATTTTTACATACAGAACACAATGAATGGAATTACGGGTCACAATACACACTCAACAAATACTACAGGTGATACAATATGTAATCCTGATGCATGTCATCCAAACCCATGTGAGAATGGAGGTTTATGTACGTTAACATCGGATGGTTATGAGTGTGAGTGTATAGCCGGATTCATTGGTCCAGAGTGTTCAGAAGATATTAATGAATGTGAAGATTGTAAGTTTGATATACTATCTATTACTTCCTATTGTGTTATATACTTTGTATTCATATAGTGGCATGTCTTAACGGAGGTACATGTACTAATATACCAGGTGGTTTCACATGTGAGTGCCCTGATAGATTATTCGGTGATGTGTGTGAATATAGTCACGACACTTGCGAGTGTCCACCAACTTTTGACTGCTTTGAGGCTGAAGGAGAAGCATCTGAATGTGTCGCTGTGGCAACAAATAATCTTTTGATTGTTCAAGATCCTGTACCTCAAAATACCATCATATTAGACCAAGTTGTTAACACACTCAACGAAGATCCACCGGTAAAACAGGTTTTAATTACTAAAAAACCTGTTTGATATATTTATTTTTTTATAGTCAAACTCTCGTAGAAAGAGGAATGGGTTTGTGACTGCTTGTTCAGCAAAGTTTTTAAGGGCTCAAGGTTCAGAAAACATATTTACTCTTGTGTGGGTGTGTCCTGATGGAGTATCACCCCCTAATAATGAGCAATTAAAAGACATTTGTTTCCAATTGGTACAAAAACATATTGTAAACTCTTGTACAATCCCGGGAAGTTATACTCTTCAAATACCTCATGTCAATAGCTCAACGTAAGAATATAATTATATACATACACATTTGTTTATTTTTATATGTCCTATAGTGCATATGTGCATTTCATTATCGTTGATGTATCAACAAGACGCCCATTGTCTAGTGAAGAGGCCATAGCATTACTGGAAGACACTGATGCTTTAAACAAACTAAGAGAAAATGGTTTTAATGCGGGAGAATTCAAAGCTGTGGCCCCTCCCCAAACAAAGCCTGGTACGATGTTCATAATTAATAAAGTTAATAATAATTATTTACAAACTTTCATATAGTGTCATCATCTCGTCGTATTGGTGGAGCTGTAGGAGGTGTTATAGTTGCTATAGCACTTGTGGGTGTGGCTATCGTTATATTGATTATCGTGATTAAAATCAGAAACAACAAAAGAAAGTAAGCATCACTTAATAACTATTAATAACTTTATCTTATCTCATTATTATAGGAGATTAGATACAAACATTACAGATTCTATAGTCATGTCAAAAGTGATAAATTCTGCTAAAGAAGTTGAGGAAGATATGTATTCTCGTGCTGGTGGTCTAATGTTACCTTTAGGAGGTAATGACAATACTTATGTAGTACCGGATAAAGAACCAAGAAGTCCTCATTCTCCTATATTTGATGATCCAGTATATACTACCCGATATCGGACTCTTTCAAAAAAACGAAGGACTGTATCCTCTGAGAACTTGTTAGAAGATACACCAATAGATGATAGTGGAGATTATGATGAACCACACTCCCCTAGCCCTGTTCAAACTAATCATAGGTACGTATGAAATTACTATTATACTACTACTTGTAACTATATATACGTATCTCTACAGTACACTAGAAGATGAACCCATATATGGTAATATGGGATATGAATGGAAAGGCTACAATATTGGAGAACGATGGGAAAATTATCAGAAGACTAAAACAATACTAAGAAACGGACAATGAGCAAGTATATTCCACTATTTTGTCTTGTATAATTACAAGTAATTTGTCATGTGACTTATCAACAAATTATTATTCGTATTGTGTTGTGTGTTATAAGTTGTCACATGACTTATAAATATATTCATTTGTTTCATGTATTGTTAATTCAACTTGTCATGTGACTTCAAACATGTATAAATTATATTGTAAAGAGTCTTATTAATTGTGTGGTATCTGTTGATAGTAGTGATATTGGACAGATTTTATTTTTTTCCACATGTTGATATATACAAACATAACAATATACAAACCTATATTTGAAATATAATAAAATTATTATCAGAAAATTAATTAATCATTGACATACCCTGATCGTGTTACACAAGTTGGGTTCCTTCTTGGATGAAGACAAATTGGACATAAAATAGGATTGTCAGGGATTGGTATACCATGAGAATGTCCCTGTGAAATATAACAATAATTACTATTTGATATGGGGTAATAATATAACATGTGAATATTAACCTTCATCGGAGGAGGAGGAGGTGGGATGGGGAGTTGGGTTACTCTCCGAGTAGATTCCTCTTTATCAGGTGAGTACCACCACTCAATAAATTTAAGTGTAAATAGAAGAACAGGTAATATAAATGATACTACACTCTGTATAAAGCTATGTAAATATAATATTATACATGTAACATAGGTATGTACATGTACACATAAAATACACATCTTACCTTTGAGAAGAACTCCTTTGAGTATCCTACAATTTATAATTATTGTATATATGATTCATAGGGTATTAGTTAGTTAACTTAACTGCTAAATTTCTAGAAAGCTGTATACCTGTTATTGAACACATGTTATCACACGGCAGTCACAATATAATTATGCTTACCAGTTATCCAAAGTAAGGGTGTATAGTATAATGAATAGTTAAATAAGTATCGTAATTGAAAAATGAATTTAATCATCTGTAGAAATAAATAATTATTAGTAATTATCAGAAATTAACAATTACTCACATTCCAACATGTTAGAAAATAAGGATATAATTTAAAGAACAAGAACTTGACTTTATGTCTCTCGTATGTAATAACGACATCATCATTTTCATATAACAGATTCGAATGTATGGAGTCCAATTTTGACAATACATATGGTATTACTACCTGGTGTTACATATCAATGTAAATATGTACACTGTATGTATATAGAAACTTACCAAACATATTAATGACTTTATTCTATGATCTTTATTCAGTGGTTCTCCAACACATGAAACTCTTTTCAAGTCATAAAAATTTTCAGAAATTGATGAATCTATAATATGTACATATACATGACGTTGATGTACATGCACATAACATACATGCACAAATCACCATTCTTCCATAGGAATAAGGTTTGTATTACTCCTTCGACTACTAGCGATACTTCATCAATAAATGACGACACTCTATATGCAAACAATCCAGTAATTACCTGAAGAAAAAGAGTTCGCTACGTACATTGTGTGATGTAAATTATATATCGTTACTTTGGTAGTATATTTCATTGCAGGTTTCAGAGAATCTTCCATGTTCTCTTGTGCTATCAACTCAAATATACTAGGATGAACCTGTGAAAATAGATCATCATTGAAAGTCATATTAATTAATAATAAAAATTAATTAATTTTATTAATTAACTATTATCAAGATATGAGCATGCGTAGTTCTTGTGCGCCAATCTTGTACATTTCAAAAAGACAGCTAGCCAGTAGTGTACAGAAGCACATGTATAAGCCGTGTTAAGTATCTGTCTGTCTTTCCTAGCAAGATACAAATACTATCAAGAAATATATCCAGAGGAGATGAATGATTACCTGTTAACAAGAAAGAGAATAACATTGAACAAGTGAGCAAGTCCCATTTTACATATACTTTTTTCTCTATGTGGATTTATCAAGAATAAACTAATTTTAACAGGTTAGTAAAATTCCTTTCCTATTTATATTGTAAGAATGTACTTAAGAGATTATAGTACAGTTGCATTGTTTAAAATCTCTTGTGAATGTATGTCTGTAAATACTATCTTATTATTTGTACTGAGCTTCAGTATTATAAGCTGTAGACTGCAGATTATAGGAAGGTAATTTATTGATGTATTTTCACACTAGATTTAACTCAATACACCTGTAGCTTAATCCAATAATTTTAATCTTTATATATAATATATTTTAAATAACAATGTATTATATGTATATTCTCTTTTCTGTATGTGGAGTTAACAAGACTGGTTTTGAAAGGTGAGTAAAATTCTTAACGTAATTATTATAGGATGTACTTAAGGGATTATAGTACAGTTGCATTGTTTAAAATCTCTTGTGAATGTATGTCTTTAAATACTATCTTATTATTTGTACTGAGCTTCAGTATTATAAGCTGTAGACTGCAGATTATAGGAAGGTAATTTATTGATGTATTTTCACACTAGATTTAACTCAATACATCTGTAGCTTAATCCAATAATTTTAATCTATATATAATGTATTTTAAATAACCACGTATTATATTTATATTCTCTTTTGTGTATGTGGATCGAGTTAACAAGACTGGTTTTGAAAGGTGAGTAAAATTCTTATTTATGATTTTAGAATGCACTTTTAAGGGATTATAGTACAGTTGCATTGTTTAAAATCTCTTGTGAATGTATGTCTTTAAATACTATCTTATTATTTGTACTGAGCTTCAGTATTATAAACTGTAGACTGCAGATTATAGGAAGGTAATTTATTGATGTATTTTCATACTAGATTTAACTCAATACACCTGTAGCTTAATCCAATAATTTTAATCTTTATATATAATATATTTTAAATAACCACATATTATATTTATATTCTCTTCTGTATGTGGATCGAGTTAACAAGACTGGTTTTGAAAAGTGAGTAAAATTCTTATTTATGATTTTAGAATGCACTTTTAAGGGATTATAGTACAGTTGCATTGTTTAAAATCTCTTGTGAATGTATGTCTTTAAATACTATCTTATTATTTGTACTGAGCTTCAGTATTATAAGCTGTAGACTGCAGATTATAGGAAGGTAATTTATTGATGTATTTTCACACTAGATTTAACTCAATACACCTGTAGCTTAATCCAATAGTTTTAATATTTATATATAATGTATTTTAAATAATGTGTTATATTATATTCTCTTTTCTGTATGTGGAGTTAACAAGACTGGTTTCAAAAGGTGAGTAAAATTGTTATTTTGTAAGATTGTAGCTCAATATTGTATTTTGTCAGTACCAAGAAGTAATGATTTACTCATTTTCAGATATTCAAAATCAAATATATAATTTAGTAAATAATAATAATAAAATTATTGTTAATGAGTATTTGAATATACTGATAATACTAGTTTGTTGATTTTCTGTTCATTAGATAATACATCACATTTAGCAGCACTTATCAGATCCATCTATGAATATAATTAATAATAGTAATTACATGTAATTACGTCATTGACAAATTAATAGCACAATGACTTTTGAGGTATTCTTAGTTTACAATATTAACTTGTGCCCCTTTCATTACCTGTTCATCAATTTTAGCATCCAGTTCGGTTAATTGTGAATACAATGGGGTTAACTCATCATCAGTAATTCTAATATAGGATTTAATTAAATTCCTCTGTACTATACATATACTATACTTTACCTTTCTTCTCTTCGTAACTCCTCTGTGTGTTTTGAATTCTCTTTTCTCCACATCTCTAGTTCTTGATACATGCTGTCAAGATCCTCCTGTATATCAAGAGAGATAGGAAGGGGTACTGGTAGATGAATAGACTATATTCAGTATTATAATGATGCAGGTAGGTAGGTGTTCAGTGTATGTATGTTAGGTAGGATAGTACATGTATAAATATTGGTTGCTGGATAGGTAATTATTATCTAATGCTATTTATCTTATATAATTGATGTATGTATGTACATAGCCAGATATAGATAAGTATAGGCATTACCTGAACATAATCCATTATTTTACCAAGTGGATTAGCACTCTGACATAAACTCTGAATGGACCCTTGAAGTTTTCCAACTTCTTTTTCAACCACAACGCGTTCTCTCTTTCTCTGTGCTTCATCAATAGTTACACTCCTCACATCTTCATCTTCACCTATAAATCTCTCTTTAGCTGCCATTAGTGCCTTTGTTAGAGCTCCCTCTGGTTTCACTGTGGAAGGGTCTTCATTTGAAATCAATCCTCCATTACTTGGTAGAGGAGGGCTTGAGTCTTGAATTATAAATTCTTCTTCATCATCTTGTTCATACTGTGTTTTATCTAGAATTACATTTGGTAACACATGATCATGTCCAGATGATACTCTGTAAAGGATCAGAATATCATTTGTTAGTATTTACATACATTATATACCTGCTATTGTTGTCTTCAGTATCTGTCACTCTCTTTACAACACGTGGGGCAGGTGGACGAGAACTACTTGGTCTTAAGGATTTAGGTCTGATAAAGAGAATACTCCCATTAATTAAAGTTATTATTAAATGAAGCCTTACACCAATCCATTTGGGACAATGGGAGGAGGAGAAGGAGAGTGATGGATATTACCCTCATTAAATACTTGTGATGTTTCTTCAATACCAGTATCTTTGTCATCAGGTGGAGATTGGTCCTGGTCATCTATTCCCATTGACATCTTTCTCTTTCCTTTAGCTGATATTGGTCTCTCGGATAACTGAACTTGACTTCCAGATCCACTTGATAATGGATCTTCATCTTTGCTTTTTTTTGAAACTGGAATATTGCGACCCTTTCCTCTTGTACCAGGCTATAGTAATGAACACAATTAAAATTAAACACAAGTTTCATATAGCATTCTCACTCTATGTTGTGGTCTTTCCTGAGGTGGTGGAGGAGGTGTGGCTTGTTGTTCATTGGTATTCTACAAGAATAAGTATATTTATCACCATGGCAACCACTTTAATTATAGTAACAGAATTGATAATACCTTTTGATATAAATATAACATACCTCCACTTCTTCTTCAGTTGTCTTTGTCTCTGGCTCTTCTTTCTTCTCGTGATCTGTAACAGACTCTTTCTTCTTCTCAGTGTCTATCCTAATGAAGTTACAAACACATACTCTTATTTTTACTATCATGATTTTAAACTGACTTTGTTTTTTTCTTATCAGAAGGTGGAGTGGGTCGTTCACCATTTAAAACTTTCCTTATAGCTTCACTGGAGTCGAGCTGTTAGTTCATAGATAGATGTGTAAATAGAATGATTGATGGATGGATATACATAATCATTACTTTCTTTAAAATTGCAATTCCAATCATTTGTAAAAACTCATTAGTCCTATTAACTTCTAATCCAGCCACTATCTTGGAGGGGCGTGCCTTTACAGGATTACCAGTTGTAAATACTGAAATAACAAAATCATAATTAAAATACATTGAACTAAATGAGTTATCTTACCAACAACATCAATTGCTTTTTGAAGAAAACTTGTTTTTGCATCACGATCCTATAATTATAGATATTAATTAATTAACAAGGGGTGTACATTATACTCACCCATTCTCCTTTCGTATCAAGTTCTTTTCCAGAATAGAGACC
Source organism: Petrosia ficiformis (assembly GCA_947044365.1). NCBI lineage: Eukaryota > Metazoa > Porifera > Demospongiae > Haplosclerida > Petrosiidae > Petrosia > Petrosia ficiformis. The sequence continues at coordinate 142,764 of OX345648.1, forward strand.
TTTAAAAAAGGTAGTCGTTCTCAACACCTACATGTTTGGATATTGATATAGTCAAATTTTTTTGTTGAATATAGTCTCATCCCTAAACTCCCTTGATATTCTGGGAATGAGACTAACTGAGTATTACATTACGTATTCTCGTTTAATTCAACGAGGTTAGTTTTTTTGTTGACTATAAAAGATGTTTCTTACTTCTAATATAATATCTCTAAGATATCGAAATGGAGGTCTTGACAGAAACTTATCCTGCAATGGAGGCTTCTTTATGACTTTTCCTATTGTGTCTCTAGTTCTTTGAAATATTTTTGAGTCTATTTCACTTGCCATAGATGAAACTAGATCTAGTTAGAAGAACCACCTACAAAAAAATACATGTGTTTATTTAGTTACCATGGCTACAAACCACGCCCACACCGATGAATAATAATTAATTAATTATGGATGTACCAGTATTGTTAGAGTCTTTGTCACCTGTTCAGTTAAGAGAACTTGTAATGAATAAATTAAAAACTCCGATTGTATTTAAAAATAAAATAGATGGTTGGTCGTTTCCACTTTCATGGAATCATACCAAAATATGTCAACTCCTTGCTGAAGTAAAGACCACATTTAAAATATGTCCTAAACGAGATTCCTCACATTATAATAAACTATTTAAAACAAAAGAAGTTGTGTTTGAGACTCAATGTACTCATGTAGAGGCAACATATAATAACATGCATGACTGGTTTAATAATGATATTCATAGGAAGGACCCAGAGTCCAAGAAACTGGAACCTACAGGATGCGAACCTGAACCCAAGAGACCCAGAATGGATAGTCCGTTATCACTGTATCCTCGTGATGAATATTGGATATATGCCGACTATAAATATATGTCACACATCTGTGTTGATCACCCAAAACTAATTAATGACATTGATTGGAGTGTGTTTGGGTTTGAGGGTAGGAATGGGAACCAGTCCACATTATGGATTGGCAGTGAAGAATCATACACACCTTGTCATTATGATACGTATGGATGCAACCTTGTTGCTCAATTATCAGGAAGAAAGAAATGGGTACTGTTTGCACCCTCGGACACAAAGAGAATGTACCCAACTAGAGTACCTTACGAGGAATCCAGTGTGTTCTCTCAAGTCAATATTATTAACCCAGATTTGGAGAAACATCCTCAATTCAAGGATGCTATACCTTATCAAGTATATAAGTATGTACATATGTATATGTAATATGACATATGTACGTATTATAGGTAGTACTGTCACCTGGCGATGTACTATTTGTACCTTATCATTGGTGGCATCATGTGGAGTGTATTGACTCTGCCGTCTCTGTTAACACATGGATTGATCTAGTAAGCTGACTATTATTATAACCCTTGTTAATATATAGTATGTATTGTTACATTTTGAATTAGCCTCAAGATGATATTGAAAGGACAAAAGAGGCATTAATTAGAGTACTAGTATGTAAGCTAGTTGATAGATATGTAACATGTGATGAATATATAATACATAGGTCTCTTCCTTGAGTGAAGAAAATGATGCTTTTGTTAATCCAAATGAGGTTAATGGAAGTTGTACTATTATACATCATTTTAATGAGCTATTTTAACAGGTAATATTTTCGCATGAAGAAAATGTGAGATTACTGAACAAGACTATACAAAACAAAGAGGAGGTCAATACGAAAGAAATCATTAATATAATTACAAGTGATGACATAATTGAAATGATGAGAAAGAAATTAACAGAATATTAAAGTAACAGAGTACTATTCTTGCAACAGTAAAACAATATGTCATTATTGTAATTATGATTATATATAGTACATTTCTGACTATAAATACAGAACAAGTATGAGAGGAGTTTAGTAATCTTGTGTTTAATGGTCACATGCTGGTCATGTGCTCATTCATATGGTTAGTGTGCCTGCAGTCACATGATCAGGTAATTCAAAGTCACTGGAATCATCTTTGACCTCCTGCATTTCAATTAGCGATGTGTATGACACATCGTCACTAACTATAAGGAATAAATGGACCATTAAAAAAGCTTTAGAAAGATAGATATTTTACCAGTAGTGGTTTCTACTACAGACTCTGGATCGACAAGTCCATTTGTATCATGATGAAGACTTGAGGCTGTTACTAGAGTAGTTTGAGGAGAACTCACTGATGTTGTTAGATTAATAGATATACCAGTAGCCTGTGAAAGTACACATAATTATTATAACAATACCATATATGGTAGTATATATAATTACTTCTTGATAGTCTGCATCAATCATCCATGAAGGAAGACCAGATGGAGGCGTTGATGTTGAGGCCTGTCCCTCTATTCTCTCTCGACGTGCATTAGCAGAAACTCCAGGACCAGGTTTACGAGCACGCTCATAACGAGCATCAAGTTTTTGAATAAATAAGTTTAGAACTGCAAGAGAATACAGTGATAATGACTACATTTGAAGTATCTTTGTTATTCACTTACACTCAGATCGCCATACCAATCGATGAGTAACAATCTTCTCAGGGACCTCTCCATTGTCTGTATCGGCATCAGACTCCTCTGTCATACAAGCAGGACCCACAAATTCCCAGTATCGCATCTCAGATTCACGTACAAACCTTTTACGACGATCATATGACTGAACAAATAAGTAAATAGAACACTATGATATTTGAGCATGACATTTCTTACTCTCTGTTGCCTTGCTCTGTGTTTACGTCTCTTCTTTTGTTCAGCAGCTTTGCCTTGTCTCTCTGGAAGTTCCTCTATTCCAATACGTCGACGTGACTCATAGTAACGATGTACTGCACCTATTATATATACATACATATTACATGTATGCATGTGTTATGAGTGCATCCATATATACTCACGTTTAATATCTTTCACACTATAAATGCCTCCACATTCATTGTATATTTGGTCAATGAGTGCCTCGGTCACACGTTGGTTGGTAGGGCTTAGGAAGCGCTCATCAATCTTAAACTCCAGATTAAGTGAGTTATAAGTGGAACGCACCTTACTCTGCAATGTATTATACACGTACATATTATAATATGCATAATGGCATACATGAATGATTAACTCACACAAAGTTCCCTGGGTAGTTTACGTTTCACGTCACTGTTAGGTGGACTGGTGCTAGGCAACTGTAGCTGTTGAGATGGGCGTAAAGGAACAGGAGTGATAGGAGTGTTAACCACGGCTGCTGCTGCTGCAGCCACTACTGCAGCATTTTTAGCTGCATCTTCTTGAGCTTTCTGTTGTATGAGTGAATTTAGAGTACGTTCTATAGTGTCAAGTCGCTGATTAATCGCCTCTGTTTGTTGAGCAAGTTGTAACTGACATTGAAACTGTTCTAAAGCTTGCTGCTGTGCATTGAGTATCTCTGTCAGACTACACGAAGACGCTAGACTCAAAAGAGCTGAGGATGAGCGATCGTTAGATGGTGTTCCACTATCTGGCACTGATATACTGGCCCCGATACTTGGAATACTGGAAGCAGGTAGAGGAGTTGTCAGTCCTGGCTGTCCATCAGTTGTAACTTGTAAAGTCTCTGCTACAGTGTGAGGTATTGGGTCGGGTTGAGGTGGCGGAGGACCTCCGGACATGTTAAACTATATGAGAGAACACGGAGAAAGTAAGAGGAGGTGGACAAAGATGGACAGGAAAATGGCGAACTTTTGCTCACGTGATCTATATCCCCACCTACCTGCGAACCTGCCCAATTAATAATGCTTTCATTTTTATAGGGGCATCCTCATTCCTCATAAACGCATACAACCAACCAACCAACCAATCAAACAACAAATGGAAGAGTATTCATTTCAAAGATCTTTGAGTTCTCCAGAAAGGAGTTTTGACCAGGATACCCCAGGAGATGGTCTATCTTTTAGACGACGAAAAAACTATTCGGCAACGAGAAGTATATCCATAGGAGCCGTACAGGCACAGGTTTCATTGGCTCAAAGTTTGCGAAGTTTGTTTCAAGCAGCACGTGATCCGGAAACAGAAGGAAATGATACACATTTAGAAGACGCGTGGTTGCAAGCAGTTTATAATGTCATAGTATTGGCCATATTTGGTGTTATAGTTGTGATAGGTATCGCTGTTTATTATATACTAGAACCATTTTTACATCCACTTTTATGGGCGGTTCTGATTGGTGCATTCCTCTTCCCTTTCAAGCATTCTGCAACTGTGCGTATTGAACAATGGCTGACTTACTTTGATGTTTCAGGCATTCCTCTTAGTGTTGGCGTGTTCCTCTTCCCGTTTTCCTTTTTCAACCACCTCTCAACTCAGTTTGAGTATTACATTACTTCATATTGGAAACACTTCCTGGCTCTCACAGGCAGTGTGGTAACCCTTTACCTGTCTTATAGGTTTAACTTGCTGAGTGTATTACGCCATTTTGTAGGAGTACTTGATGTTGGATTTGACAGTATTGATCAGATTGTATCTTATACCTGGTTCATGCAGGTAAAATGTGACTGTCAATTTCATGTGTACATGTATTCACGTTCATATCCAGGGGTGTGGTAGTAGTGATCTGACATTTTGATCGTGTCCTAAACCCAGATATTCACTAGATATGTTGTGCAATGTCCTGCATATGTCTCCATATCACTGTACATGCCCATACATTTCTAACTCATTCATCCCATTTGTATGTTCCAGCATCATAATATATACATGTCATGTTTCATTTATAGTTAATTCTATTTCACAGTTGGCAGTACTTTTACTATGCTTGGCCATTCTTCTCCTATGTTTTGCGTCTAATAGTCAAACATCATACGTTATCAAAGGTATTGTGGTGACACAATGGTATTTAATAACAGTTACCATAGCAAATCGTTTCCTTGGTTACGTTGGTTTGCCATTAGTTACTGTTTTATTTATTGTGTCTCTACTGGTGTGGATAATACGTTCAAAAGTTCACTTGAAGAGTAATGAGTCCATTAGGAGAAAGGTTATACCAAGGAAACAGAGCATTTTTGAAGCAATTAATGAGAGTATTGTCGAGAGAGGTCTTGGTATTATGGACAGTATTAAAGAAGAGGAGGAGGAGGGGAGCGAACACAGTGAGGAGGAAGTAAAAGAAGACACTGATCCATTGATTCCACTCCATTACAAAGATCAAAGTCTTAAGCGTCGTCTTGTCCATTTTAAGTCCAAGTCAGTTGAAGAACGAACACCCAGTCCAGAAAAGGTCATACCATCTTGGCATAGTACAGATAGCTCTCATCTATCAGATACTGAAACACATGGAGTTTTAAAGAACCCTTATCCAGATGAACAGGATGCTGATCACCATGACAACACAACTGATCACATTTTCTTATTACTAATTAGTGCATATATGTCAGTCATCTTATGGCGTAATCTTTGGATGCTATTTCTGGTAGCACCTTTGGTCATATGGTCACTCATTAAAAAACCATTTTTGCGGATGACATCAATATACAAACATATTCTAAAAGCTACTCAATTTGTTACTAATTGGTTTAAAGATCATAGGGATCTCCTTTGTCCTCAACCTTTGCCTTACGCTTTCCTCGTTTGTAAAGCAATAGATAACAAACTTCTTCGGCTTATTAAACTGTCAGTGGGACCATTAATGAGTATCACTATAGTAATTGGTCTACTGGTTGGGTCTGTTGGTATAGTGGTATTCCTTGTGTTTGAGATTCAGTTAGAGATGGTATATACCCTCAATCTAGCAAAACAACTTCTGAACTCATCTTTAGTGGAGACTCCATGGATACATAGGTTAGTTGAGTTTAATTAATGATTTAAAATTCATTGATGTTTATAGTTTATTAGGTGGTGCAGTAAATGATAGTAATGTTCATTTGCACATTGAACAGTTTGCTGATCAAGGTTATCATTATGGAAGAGATTGGCTTGGCAATCAGGTGAGGACGGACTGACCTACAATTATATACTGTTTGTACTCTATTGCCATGGCAACGTTGTGTAGGTAAAAACTCTTCTTAATAATTCTGGAAATAACAATACTCCTATTGTGGAACAGATCTTGCAACTGTACGATAACTTTTATCATCTTTACGTGTTTAAGGTATGATGCAATATGACATCATCAAAATGAATCATGTATTTTTTAGAATGTAAGCACTATCACTGATTCAGTGAGGAACATTACTCATAATCATGAAATTGATGGATTGAAAGAAAAGGTTTTACATGAAGCAAAGCGTATTGTATCTGATAACTTGGAAACTGTGTTAACAGTAAGTGAATCAAATGATCTCATCAATGGGGTCACAGTTATATATATTACCTCTTGTAGATTGTTAAGACTCTCTGGTCTTTAGTGTCAATGAATTTCTCAATAGGACTAACTATTATTACTTCACTATCATCTTTTATATTCAGTGGGGGTACAATTGTTATTAATTTTGTGAGTAATGGTTCAATTTGATATGTGTACTATCATTAAATGATTGATTCCATTTTGATTATAGGTTGTATTCATCACAACACTATTCTATCTGTTAGCATATTCAGATGATAGTTATCTTCCAGTCCATTGGATACTCAGTACATTACCTAATTTTGTTACTGAGTCTTCTGATGGTGATTATGCTGACACATTTACTAAGGTCATACAGTGAGTACAAAAGTATAATATTCTATTGATCTATTTATATTTCTCTATCTCTCATAAGAGGTGTATTTCACACTAGTTTCAAGAGAGCTGTATTTTATGGCTTATATACGTGGCTTATTCTTTCAGTACTGGGAATGGAAATGACCATATTGCCATCTGGTATATATATATATATATATATATATATATATATATATATGTATGTATGAATAATGAACATTGAGCATATGATATGATGGTTATAAGACCTTATAAGAGTCATACGACCATCCTATCATACCATAAGCTCATGGGCTCAGTATAGTGTATGGATAATGAACATTGAGCAAATGATATGATGGTTATAAGACCTTATAACAGTCATACGACCATCCTATCATACAATAAGCTCATGAGCTTAGTATACTGTATGGATAATGAACATTGAGCATATGATATGATGGTTATAAGACCTTATAACAGTCATACGACCATCCTATCATACCATAAGCTCATGAGCTCAGTATAGTGTATGGATAATGAACATTGAGCATATGATATGATGGTTATAAGAGAGTCATACAACCATCCTATCATACCATAAGCTCATGGGCTTAGTTATTTATCAATTATTCTTTAGTGTTGGCTGCCTTTACTGGAGCTGTACCATTTGTTGGTCCCTATTGGTTGGGTGTACCAGCTATACTACAGTTATGGTTGGTAGAGGATTCACCTGTATTAGCTGTAATATCTCTATTCTTATTCATTATTCCTCCGCTAACAATTGATTCACTAATTAACAGTGAAATTCAGGGGTAAGTGAACTTGTGACTGTTTATATACTGATTACTAACATTTTCTCTTCAGAAGTCATCCTTACCTCACTGGGCTTGCTATAGCAGGAGGTATGTACTTTGCTGGTCTTGAGGGAGCCATATTCGGACCTATTTTATTGTGTTGTTTGCTGTTTGCTGTTAATCTTCTCACTGTACACTTATAACTATTAGTATAATATTAAAATATGTTATTAACAATTATATACATATATAATAAATGTGTGTGGATGTGTGTGTGTGTGTGTGTGTTACATTTTTGATACAGAAGCAGTTAACGATAATTATAAAACTAAAATTATGATAAGGAGAAAGTGAATAACAGCCCAATAAAGATGATTTCTACAACATACACGATTACTTGTGTGGGTGGGGCAAAAATACAAAAACAATAAATTTAGAGTATTTCATGTTATAGTGTGTATATAGTGTCTGCTTGTTAGTATGTACATATGTACACGTCTTTGTGAGTCATATTCATGATAAGACAGATAGATAGATAGATTGACTGTGTCAATGATATTCATGAGGAGGATTAAAAATAGAAAGATACATTTCAATACACATAGGTCTTCATCACGAGAATACAAAAATATATTAATACGTTTATCAGTTTGTCTGCAATAATTAACTCATCGAATTTTGTTTCCAATTATCACCCAAATCCAGAGACCCACTTTTTGCATGATGTGAGTTAGTATCCATAATAGGGTACTCTCTTGACAGCTGTTTGCTAACCATATTTTTACCATATTTCTGTCTGTCAGTATTATTAATGGATTCTTCTACATGAAATGTTTGACGTATGTTCCCACGCATTGAGGTTTCATGTACTGGAGAATAAAAGGGAGATGGTTCGTACCCAGTAATGCCAACAATAGGTGGGAACTGTCCACCAGAACTCATTGATCTGTTATGGGTTTTTCCAGTTTTACTATATTTAGTGAGAACCGGAGAATCTGTTACTTTTCCAGGTTGGGATGATGGATTTAGCTTTGAAAGAGGTGGGGTTGAGGGTCGAGGTGGCACCTTAGAGTACTCAACATAATTATTTTTTTTGCTATTGCTTTCTACTGGTTTCTCGTTGTTGACTCTGCCCATTTCATAAGGTTCCTCGGTTTTATCATCAAAATTATACCTACTTCTTCTAGAGCATAGTTTGTACCATATAAACTTATTTCTGTTATGTATCAATGCAAATAAGACCAGCCCTACAGCAATGCCAACAATTAGCCCTCCACACCCAGCTATCACAGTCCATGTGTGATCTTCTGAAGTCTGTGTAGTGGTTGCTCCAGTTCTTGTTGGTTCTGAGATAGATGGGTTGAGAATTAGTGATACATTTTGTTACAATAATGCATTATCAATTACCTGTTGCAATCAGTGTCTCTGACCGATCTACGTTGATAGTAGGAGATGAGATATGTATGATAATGATTTTGTATATTCTTACCTATTGATGTTGATATTGTACTTGTTGACCTTTGTGCATTACTTGAAGTATAAAATGTTGAGAGCGTCATTGTGGTTGGATTAGAAGAGATGATTGGAGTAGAGATTACCACTATTAAAAATGTTATAACACACATTATATTACATTAATGATTTTGTGTTACCTCTTGTAATGGTTTTGGTTGCCGTGGTAACACTTAGTAAAACTGAGGGAGAGCAGACAAACTCAGTAGTAGAAACGGTTTCCATGACAAACGAAGCCACACTTGTGGGCATTGGAATGGGTGTTGTATAAATGGCAGGACAGTTTTGTGCACTACCATTAACCACATCTTGTATAAGATCTTCACTTGATCTTGACAGAATAGAGACACACTCATTCATAGAGGTATCGTATGCACAGTATGGATCACGTGCTTCCAAACATGATCTAAATAAGATTACCATATAAGGCATGGATTAGGATGGGATGTATTATATTACCTGCAGTCTTTGTGTTGGCTACAATCAGATATTGATACTGCATATAAACCGTCTTGTGTACTCATGTATATGGTAGCCTAAGATATATATAACAATAGCATGTACACGTACATGTCAAAAATGTGTATGTGGGTAAGTACACTGTGCATTATACACTATTGTGTATTGGAAAAGCCTAATGTAACACGTGTAAAATGATCCATTAAACATTTGTACAGTGTACATGTACATGTCTTTGTGGTCTGTACTTGGATACAACACTATGTAAGTACTAGAATTGCACATATGTATGTATGTACATGTACATGTACATGTGCATGTGGTTTGTACTTATATACAATC
>OX345648.1:157500-305000 GCA_947044365.1 Petrosia ficiformis
AAAAGACACCAGCATGTAGGTGTAGAAAGGACACCGGCATGTAGGTGTAGAAAGGACACCAGCATGTAGGTGTAGAGAGGACACCAACATGTAGGTGTAGAGAGGACACCGGCATGTAGGTGTAGAAAGGACACCAGCATGTAGGTATCTAGAGAAGACACCAGCATGTAGGTATGTAGAGAAGACACCCGATTTTCACATAATTTTACGTGACTCACATGTCTATATGTACACTTTGGTTGATAAGCATTCGAGCCACAAATCAAAACCGTATCTTGTATAGGAGTCTGGGTTCCTGGAATATTTTCAGAATCATTTATACCCCTTGGAAACAAGAGAACATGATGGAAATTCTTACATCTTTCCTACAAAAGTGAAAAATATAATTATGAGGACATTATATTACATTAAATTATTTTAGGTTTGATATTTCATTATGTACATATGTACGTACCTCTGGCTGGAACAGGTCATCATGATATAAACAAACATCAATTTCTGTTTGATTGGGAGTAGTTTGTTGTACCTATAATATATGTAATTTAATATGCAGTTGCATTACGATATTTATAACCTTTGTGTGTGTGTGTGTGTGTGTGTGTGTGTGTGTGTGTGTGTGTGTGTGTGTGTGTGTGTGTGCGCATGTGTGTGTGTGTGTATGTAGGAGTATATATACTGTTTCTCAAACAAAATTCCACTTCATATAATGTAATTACATCATCTACAGCTGGATAATGTCCAGTTGTAATCATTACAAGATGAAAGATACATAGCAGAGTCTTACTCACATTAATTATATCCTCCAGCGTCATTGATAAATGACATAAGCTATTCCTGTGAAAATATTATAATAAATTATAATTTGTACTATAATGTTCCACTTACACATTAGAAATACAAACCATTATGACTTATATGAGATAATACAATTAGATTTAAAGGGTAAGTAAAATGTGCTAAGTTCACGGTTGAGAGAATCAAACTAGCTTCCTAACTTTATGATGGAAGCTACAATTTAATAAGTCTACTGTACTTCTAAGAAGTACTATAGTACTACTTTGTACTGTAATCATAGTAATGTGTGAATTCCCTTTACATTTGTATGTGATATCATTCCAAGTACGGTGTACTTCACTCACAAAGTACACTGTAGTCAATGAAAGTGTTACTGTATTTAAACTTAATAATGTCAGGTACTGTATATAAATGACCAGTTACTCAAAACGACTGCCAGCTATCATATGAATGCATCATTATATCATTATCATTATTGAGTTATAGTCACATGAGACTATCCAGTCTCTTGACAATAAGAGTGAGTATATATAATTATAGTAATATTTACTATTATTATTTAATTAATATTACATGATTATAATTATTTTTAACTATATATGTATGTGTGTCTACGTGTATGTATATACATGTGTGTATGTGTGCATGTGTGTTTGTGTATGTATATGTATGTACAAGTGTATACTGTTTAATTATTGTTATAATTATGTTAATTATGACCACACTGGTCAGCACTGGTCATGACTAATGATGAATTAGCCACCTCCAACCATCTCTCCTATAATAATATAAGCTATCGAGACAGAATTACACTTATACTGGGTAAACAGCAAGTTAAAATCTGTTCACCACTCTACACAGAAGAATGACATGTACAAGGACATAAATATGTTACTATATACTTGTAATGAAAATATAAGATATTTAGAAGCCTGAATAAGATCAAAACACATTCTTTGAATGTATCACTATATGTGCGTATGTATGTATGTATGTATGTATGTATGTATGTGTATATATGTATGTATATATATATATGTATGTATGTATGTATGTATGTATATATGTATGTATGTATGTATGTATGTATGTATGTATGTATGTATGTATGTATGTATATATGTATGTAATTATGTATGTACACATGTATATATATGTATATGAAACTCAATACCTTTGTTCATAATAATTTGCAGATTTGTATATCATGTTTCAGTTACAAACATACCAACACACATATATGTACGTACATAGCGTGCACACACATATATGTATATACATAGTGTATATACATATATGTGTATACATAGTGTACATATATACTACTTATATAGTATACATACATACCACCAACATACACACACACACACACATATAACATTCGTGTGGTCTGACATTATCAGTTTTGTAAACCATAATTTGTGGTTTATGAAGAGTAAACTGTTACATGTTTTTATGTACACTTTATTCCATGCAACTTGGCTTTAACTCCATTTTAAGTAAGTACATATTCATTAGTATAACCAAGCCAGCTGTGGTGTTACTATTTAAAAGTATCAATATAAAGATGTGTGCTAACATAATGATGTGTTTTAATTCAATTACTGGCTTTTCTATGTTATGGAGTTGTGTATTCCATATTAGATAGATAGATAAATAGAAAGATAGATAAGGTAACATAATATGATGCTGTAAAATTAACAGATATTTATATTTGGTAAGTTCATGATAATGATAGTTATTGCACCAAATATCCATATATTGGACTAAATAAACAAACAAATTGTTTGTTATAGTAACATTGTAGAAATTGTTGAGTGAAAATAACTTTCGTTTTTAGCAACGAATGTGATATATTTACAGATAATTATACATAATATGTACGATAACAATTATAATTATGGCTATAAGAACGTAACATAATAGTGACTGTTATAATATATGTGTGTAGATGTATACGTGTGTAGACATTATTATACTTACGTAGCAGCCAAAACTATCAAGTCATTCTCCTTATCAATAATAAATAATTCTGTAGGAGAAAGAGATGTACAATGACAACATACATTCAAATATACATGTACATACAGTTAGGTGTACATACCTTACATACGTACATTACATCAGGTGATAGTGATCCCATTTCCCATGTAGTATCATCATGCATTTTAATAATTGAATTATAGTACTACTAACAATTAATGTAGTAAATGACCCTAAACACTATTAGTACATATATAACCTCTATCGTCATAAAAGATCAAACTACTACTATATGTAAACTATACTACTAGCTACTATATCAGATTTCTATGTATGTACATACAAACATACATACATACATACATACATACATACATGTATACATACATACATACATACATACATACATACATACATACATACATACATACATACATACATACATACATACATACATACATATATACACATACATACATACATACATACATATATACATACATACATATATACATACATACATACATACATACATACATACATACATATATACACATACATATATACACACATATGAAACATAAGCTACACAATGATTTGTATTCACAGTTCATGGGAATATTTACATAGACTATTGTAAATGTACAGTCGATTCGGATGTCACCATAGTGACATACTATCAATAGTTATTGAAGCATATGTGCTATTGTATAGTGGTATAGTTTACACCTGTGTTATTATGTGTTTCAGTATTAATAATTTATATATTGTTGTCATATCACAGCTTGCCGCATCTGATATTTAGCCAATTCTAAACAGTTATATTGAAAAGTGTGCTGATATTGTATCTAACCACAGCATATATATAATATCAATTTAGTGGTTTAGTGGTTAATTGTATGTAAACATCTATTAATTATCATGAATATTATACATATATAATTACATTTATCTATTTATCTATTTATCCTCGTAATTGTTAGTCAAACATTGAACTCACCCGGTCTTATAGTATCATCTGACCAATATGTATATTCATCTCTTATGTATTGTTCAGCATTAACATTTCCCAAACACAGTACTACTATCACTGTCGTTAATATCATGCTAAAGGGACAAATAGATATATAAATTATTAATAGATATATATATATAGATTTGCAGATAGATAGATCAATTAGGAAATAGTTATATTAATCAGTGCTTATTCAATAGCAATTATTCATATTAGAAGCTTCTAGTGATAAACATGTCATTGGTATGGCAATTGAATACCTTAAAGGATTTATAATTTAGTTATATTTGAATTGTCACGATCAATATACAGTATAACGTATAATATTATATGATAACTGTATGTATGTAAGTTATAATGTTGTGTACGTACATGTTTTTTTGTAGTTTATCACTAGAAGTTTACACATGTATAGCAGTTATACAATATTAATGTTATATATTTTAAAATAGATCACCGTAGCTTGCAGAGATAACTTTTGGAAAACATTAGCAAATATTAGCTCTCTTAATTTTATAAGAATAGTTAATGTTATTCTTATAATCATTAAAAACCTATTTATATCTGCTCTCAAATGCAAATCGTTGCATTAGTACAGACTTATACTGCATAATGTCAGTTGTCCCCTCTATATAAGTCAGTATACAGTTTTACAGTAACTCCAGTACATATGTATATATGTATATATGTATTAGTACACATTATATATGTCAACATAGAATATATAGTGGTTTTATTAGTAATAACTCACTTCTCTTTGGCTCTAGTCTTTTTGCAGTATAATGCACTGCAAAATTGCATTCAACATTTATAAGGTTCCTACCCACACCCACAATTTCCTGTTACTAGCAGATGGGACTTGGAAATATAATTTATTATGATATCATTTTCAGTTTATATAAAAGTATTTACTGTATGTTATTTCAACCACAATCAACCATCCTATGTCATATAAATCATTATCAACCCCTCACTACTGATTCATGATGAGTTGTGGTTAACTATGTAGTGAAATTGTTAAATAAACATTTCCTCATATTCTTGGTATTCTGTAATTTCAATTTCTATGTGGGCTTTTTAACATGTCTTGTGTACATTGCTTCCCACTGGGGTTACATGGAAAAACACCTAAGTTCCTACCTACATGCATTACATCGTTATTACATAATTACTACCTACGAAACATGCTGTAGCTACATATGTAAGTGGTATCTATTATACTACTGCACTAAAATCCATACAATAACTATATACAATATGAGCATCATAAGTTACAACACTGATTACAACCCATATAACATTGATTACAACCAGTACATATGACCATTAGAACTGACGTACCATTACAACCATTACCGTGCAACTATTACAACCATTACCGTGCAACTATTACAACCAGTGTAACAACTACACAACCAGTGAGCTAATGCAACCTTTTGACCAACCAATGCAAATTTACAACCTAGGTAACTGATACAGATATTACAAGTTTTATACAACAAATACTATTATGTATTACAAACCTCAGTACTGGTATATATACAGCTACTGTGTATACAACAGTACAACTATTACAACTCATGTATACAACTATTACAACCCTTACAACTCTATATATACAACTAGTTATATATACTAGTACTGAGGTTTGTAAATGTTGTATAAAACTTGTAATATCTGTATCAGTTGCATAGGTTGTAAAATTGCATTGGTTGGTCAAAAGGTTGAATAAGTTGCCAGTTCTAGTACAACCCACATGCGTATTCATGACAACTATTAGAACCTACACTATGTATACAACTAGTACAACTATTACAACCCACGTATGTCATTCACAATTCATACAACTATGTGTACAATATGTATACAACCAGTACTAGTGTATGTATACAATCAATACAACTATTATAAACCCCACAACCATGCAGTACAGCCACGGTGGCGACTATTGGGAACTCTTGAGCCTCTATGAGACTATTGGGAATTCATGTGATACAAAGAGAATATTGGGAACTCACGAGCCTCAAAGAGACTACTGAGACTATTGAGTTCCCAATAGTCTCTATGAGACTATTGGGAACTCAAAGAGACTACTGGGGACAAGTCTCTATGAGGCTATTGGGAACTCAAAGTGACTATTGGGGACTCGTGAGACTCAAAGAGACTATAGGGATTCATGCAAAGCTGAAGACTGCCGGCTTGAGACTCGAACATACTGTATGGTACTCATAAGATTACTGGGACTCAAAGAGTCTCGATATATAAAGTTTTTCTTTGCATGATGGTCAATGTACCACCATGCTGTATGGGAGTAAAATTGAAGTGTACAAAGCATTAATAATTGTAACACACCAGTAAATTAGATGAGCTCTTATTTATCTTGGAAGTGTGCAAGCTATTCTCTAACTACGTATAGCACTGAATTTGACTATTATTAATTCAGAAGTGTACTGTGCCATTATATATACATTATTACTATAAACTGGAGACAACGGATATTAGTGTGTACATATACGTAACTCATGGGGCATATATGAGCGGAGGGACTCGCGTGTAGTGGAAATGACTTGTTAATCAACAAACCAACACTTCCTGTGGATTGACCCTTTAGACAATACAAGATGCCAATAAAGTGGAATCTTGTGTGAAGCTCTATTTACATTTATACGAAATGGCTTTATAAGTAACATAATTATAAGAATTGAGAGAAAACCTCCATTGTGTTAGGTTGCCATGGTAACACAGTATAATGGATGGAAATAATAATTGAGGATTGGATCAAATTTTTATCGGAATATAAAAATTGATTACATAGCTTACGCATGCAATTAAGTGGGTGTTACCCTCCTTTATTACTTTAATTTAACTCTTATTTTCCCAACAAGTTATACTGCTATTAAATTAATCAATTATCAGTCCCAACCCAAATATATATAATTGAATCAACGTAATTAATTAATTTTACTGATGTATGAGAACAAAATAAATAATAGTTTTAATTGATATTCATTAACCAGTCAACTATTTCTTGTAATATTGGCATCATGAAGTGTCTGTTTAGAGGAAAAGGAAGGAACACATGAAACAGGATTAACTATGAAGCCTTATAAAGTATTACATCATTTAGATCTCACTACTTGAGGCTAATTTAATTACGTATTACACTTACACACATTAAGGTTCAAATTATCTAATTTTAGTTATTATCATTACTATGACAACGGGTAATACTAGTATGGCCAGAAAAATGACATTGGGCAAAATAGATAGCAAGTACTGTAAATAAATGTTGGTGAAATTAAACTATAACTCAGTCAATCTTTATGCTTCGGACTTCCTTTAATTGAGACAGCTAGTCCAAGACTTTACTAATAAGTTTAATATTGAATATCAGCTGAATTTATTTAGGCAGCACTTTAATTAATCCACCCAAACTGGCAAATTGTCTGACCATATAGCAGTAGTGTGTGGTTCCCAGAATGTAGTAGTAAGACTATTAACAGAGGATATTACACGTAAATGTTTCATACATATTATTATTATTATTATATACTCGGCTATATTTCTGAATGTCACAAGTTGATCTCTGAATTCTTCCAAACTGATAGTTTCACTGAATTTACCAGCACAAGAACAATGATATGACATGTTAGTATCCTTAACCTGTGATGTATAATGATGTCATAATGATGTCACATGATGTAATATAATCATTACGTACCTCTCTACACTTTGTACAAACTAAATCCTGTACGACCACGCCCACAGATCTTTGTTGTATTGTTTCAATTAAGTTTTGTTCAATGAGGTTATGATTGTAATGACTACCACATAATGAGCAGTACCATACTGGTCTGAATCATAGGGAATGAAGACATAATATAATTATATATTATGAAGATAGTATATAAACTTCAATGGCATTATGTACATGTACATACAAATTTTTGATTCTCAATTTAGTAAATCCCCATTCTCATACCTGTCTATTTGTTCATCAGTACCAGTGTATGGGTCTCTGCACAGATCAATATCTCTACAACTGTTACAAGACTCACATATAACATTAGGAAGAATAAAAGAGCGACAAGGATCTTTAAATATTGCACTCTCAGAGAACTCTCGAATTCCTATCAATTTCAATAGGTCTCGTCTGAAATATAACAAGAAACAATAGGAATGCAATTATAATTAATATTTATTACCTACCTTAGTTTAGTAACTTGATGTTGAGTAGTGACATCTAATGATAATACTGTACAAACATATTTTATAAATTCCAGAGCTGGATTTGATTGGTTCAAATAGGAACCAGGTTGCCGTGGAAACATCTCATTACCAACCCCTAGTGTTTGAAGAATCCTCTGCGTGATACTAAACAATGAATATCATTGAGATAAACTATGAATATTAATGAGGTATCAAGTCTCAATCATTATTCATAACTCACAGAAATAGTTTTTCACTGAGTTCCTGCTCAATCCTGTTTTGTGCAAAGGAGACAGAACTTGCCATCACTGAGTTCTCTTTGTTGACCTTGTGACAGTCACATGACACATTAGAAGATAATAATTAATGTATCTTACTTGTGATTGGCTAGATCCTGTCTTCCTTTGTATGGGGGTGGATCCGGGTTCAGTTTGTTGAGACAGAAGATGTTCATATAGTGCCTGAATATGGCCAGCTATGATAACCTTAAATATCTCCTGACATGAACCATCCACTGGAAGATATCGACAAATATTCCAATTCATTTCCACCTCATACCCTCTATCATCTATCTCCATCACTTCTTCCTCCTCCTCCACTTCTTCATGATCTCCGAAAAGATGCCTAAGTTCATTTGGGACTTTACAACTTATGCCACCATAATTAGCCTGAGGAATGGAATTACATGACTACCATGTGATAGTCACATGATCATACCTTATCCATCCATAATAACATGTGCCAACATGCTTTGGGTTCAAAATGTAAGCTATGAAACAATTCTCTTGACTGAATACTACTGAGAATAAATTCTATGTACGCAGTAGCATCTTCTATCCTGAAATAGAGATTATCAACAAAGAGATAGATAGATGGATTAATGTAAGAATAGATAGACTGAGAAGAGATAAAATAGATAGATAGATAGATAGATGTGGCACCTTCTTTTTTTAGTACAGAGTATAATTTTATTGAAGTCAGCATATACTACTGTTGATCCTAATCTTTTAAACTCTCCAATTAACTGCATAAATAATTTTCTCATTAATTTATGAATCATACGACACAAAGCTGGCTCATATAAAAACGAACTTGGAGTCTGGATCCATCTATGTAAGCAATTATGTTTAATTAAACCATATTCACATGTATATATATACCTATAGAAATGTTGTAATTGTAGGTCAGCATAATAATTCTGATGTGTGGCAACTTCGTGTATCCATGTATGTACGAGGCTACGCAATACTCTAACAATATAGAGACAGCATGACAGACTGACAGTGACGTAGCTGTGTATGCAACTCACTTGAATGCATTTGAGCATAAAGCAGCTTCATCATATACTGAAAGAGATGATGGTACACTTCCATCCATTAGCTCCTCAAGTGATGCCTAGAGAACATACATACAAATATATGATAATTATAAAGATGTAAGGTATACCTGTGGAGTGTAATCAAAGCTAATACTGCTACCAGATCCACCTTCAAAATCATTAACATGATTAGCTTGTAGTACTGCAGTCACAGCTAAGCCATCTAGAGTTAGTTGTACACACGTGGAGGGATATAGACCAGGTGAATTCAGTTCAATACTATGAATAGATTCTCCATTCATCATTAAACGATAATCATCATCTTCATGACCTATAAATAGAAAAGGTTGGGATAGAGATAGAGGTTTGAATAGAGAGGGGGAAGGATTTAAACAGAACATGAATATAAGTATATATTATGTTTAGGACCTCCAAGATCTGGTCTATCAGAGGGTGTGGCCCATATCACATGATTATGTCTAATTAAATTCCTGGAAAAGAAAACATCAGAAATAAAGAGAGATGTATCTGTCGGTAGGTTTCCAATAGGAATGTGACCATAACGAGCCTGTTCCAAATGGTTCTGTTGAATAGAGCATAGATCATGTGACTATCATGTGATTATTGATATAACTCACATGAAACCAAGTGGGTGTGTTCAAATATTGATTAATCAGTCGCCTAGCAACTGGACGCTGCCAATCCAATAAGGGATAATTACTATCACTATATTAATAAAATTTGTAATAACAGTACATGGTATGGGTTTCAGTCCTACATGTACCTATCCAGTGTTGGAATGATGACAGTAGGAAACTGATCAAGAACGGGGATACCTTGTCTGAGTTCAGCAATACCTATAAATGTATAATATTTAACTGGTAAGCCCCTATCATTATCACTAACCTAATTGAGATTGTATTAATATAACAGTTGGTCCATGATGGCCATTTCTATAGTTTGATAACACACGATGAATATCCCTTAGGACACGCCTCCGTTCTACTTCTATCCTAATTTCAAATGACATATCTTCAGGAGGGAGAGGGTAAGTGGAACCAAACCGTGCGATCCTAAGAGAAAATGGAAATGAATAAAGAGATAAGATATGGTGAATGATAATACCTGTTATTTCGTTCAGATTGGTAAAGGTTATTCATGTTTGGCATTTGGTTAGTTCTTACAGTATCAACAGGGAATATATGAGATTGACCAGCTGCTGATAAAAATAGTCCATACATCGATCTAGAATCACTATCGGATTATTATAATAATAAATTAACTATTAATTGATTATTATTATACTAACCATGTGCTGTGATACAAATGAACCATTTTAATATTATCATTATCCATATATGGATATTGAGCCACTGTCTTGAAATCAAAATGAGAGAGTTCAAAACAGTCTATATCCTAAAATATACATAGATCTAATTACATCTATCCATCTATCTATCTATTCATGTCTGTCCGTCCATCATCCATATGTTCATCTATTTATAAATAGAACATACTCCGTTTAAAACCATTTTCACATAGTCTCTATTAATAGTACACACACAACCCATAGACATTACAGCTCTAAATACCAGAGGAACATTAGATTCATAAACGCCTTCGATATCTGGTGATGACAGCTGTGTAGCTAGTTCACTAAATAACATAAATAATGATGTATGTATGTACATTAATCTACATACCCAGCATAGTCTTGAAATATCATTTCTGGTACAGAATATTCATATAAATTAATGGAAGGTGCAGCACGTGGGAGAGACTTAGAGACACACCTCCAAGCTGTTCCTTCCCCTCCCATTTCTCTTGTCGTATGTGAGTTCACATAGAATACTCTTGGTATCATTAATTTCATTTGATGAAGGTCTCTACCAACTATTACCCACATTGTGAATTGACCAGGAGTGGGTGTGTCAGCTATCTGTAATGTGTACATTGTAAATATCCACTGGAGAGGGTTACTGTGTATGCATGTGTGCTTGTGTGTTTCACAATACATTTAATAACCTGTATTAGTTGCCATGGTAACTCTACCAAATCACGATTTCTTTGTCTTATGAATCCAGACATATTACCTCTAGAGGGCGTGAGGTCTGTGAATAATGCTCTATTTCTTTGAGATAATGATATCCTTCCTTCCTTTCTTTGTGATCTCATAATATTCCATTTCTTTTTATGGTATTCTAACCAGTCGTAAAACTCGCTCTAAATTAATTATCAGTTTATCTTAAATCAATTAATATAGATTACATACCTTAGTAGTCCAAACATTAGGAGGGGCTGTACCAAGAGTCTCTTTCCATGACTTTCTTCTTGTTGATTGTGAGGATGAGGGTGTGAGGGTGTGACGAGTGTAAATAGGGAGAGTAGTTTGACCACGATGTTTTTTTCTGATCCCTATATCTTCTATATCCGTATCATGTGATTCATCATGTGACCGTTTTGTTCCTCTGTTGTCACTTTCATTTTCGGCAGACTGGAAGAATTAGAGGGAGGAGGGTAATATGAAATGTACAAATCATATAAACAGGTTTTGCAAACCTGTTTAGGTGCAAAGGAGAACATCTCGTTAATTTTTTGCTGTTTACAAACATCATTTTTTTCCAGTAATCTCTTGTGTAGCCATGGAGGGTGTGCCACTCGAGGAACTGGATTAGATATCTAGAGAGGGATAGTATCATAGTTCATTATTATCATACTTTTAATTCCGTACCCCCTGCATTGCTGCAGGAATAGTGACAATCTTTTGAATTGCATTTCCGAGTCGCTCAATATAATAATTCCAATCTAATATCTGTAATTATAAATAATTAATTAACTAATTAAACCACATTCCTATACTTACAGCTCTAATATTTAAATCATCGTGTACTGAACACTTAAGCCACTTTGATAAGTAATGTCTACGAATACTTGGTTCTGACTGAAATATTGCTAAAGGAATTGCCCTATCTGTGACAGGAGATCCCTCGGGTTTAATAGCAATGATGAATCGACAACTAAGTCCTGCATCTTTTACCATCTGGTCACCCAGGAACTAAGAGATAATGATATTCATTAATATTTATTATTCATTAATTATTAATTATTACCTCAGCTAATCGTTTAGCAGTACTAATGGATGATGATTTCTGATCTCCATAATCTTGCAATTTACGAGACATGTTTCTATTTTCCGATATCAGCTCAAATAGTTCTGAGTCAGGCATATTTCCAGCCTAATTAAGTGGGTGTGGCAACATATGTATATATGTGGTTAATATACACTATAATACATACCTTATTATATAACACATCCAACCAGAAGTTTGCTACCATGGCAACGGATTCATAACATTCTTGTAATGTGGTCCCATTAAGAAATGATTCAAAGACACTTGATTGGAAATTCTTTATAAGTTGAAGTTCACCTCTTCTTTTTACTTCAAAACCCTTGATGTATATAATGGATGGATAGATGAATGAATGGATGTCGGAATGGATAGAGATAGATAGATATTTTATCATGTGGTATACACCTTCAGTTCAGCTAAAGTCCCATCATCATTGAATACAGCATATCTGATAGATATAAAATATAGATAATAGATTATTAACTACATACCTATAATTATATATACCTTTTCTTTAATTTCTTTCCCTCCTCTTTTGATGCTGGTAATATCATTGCTCTGTAAGGACCATCCACCTACATATTAGGTGAGGCATTACATCATAATTAAATAGTTCCATATCTTGATAATTACCTCAAAAAATATCGAATTCTCACTTCTTTCTTTATATATCAGTTTATCTGGATCAACCAGTTCTTGATATTGATGATTAGTGAAGTGATCCTATGGATGTCACATGATATCACATGACTTACGAGGGGGAGGAATGTACATACCTGAACCATTACATTCAACATAGCTCCTGGGTATGATATAGTCACTCTTGGTTTCTTGGGATTAGAGGTGTGGAACTAAATTCGAAAAACATTCTTTATTATGAGAGCTCTTCAATTAATTGCCGTATCCACAATTAAATATTATTAACTCATGTGACACAGGAAGACGAAACCATTTCAGTAATACAATGTATATATATTTATGAAAGCAAGATATCATTACATTAACTCACCTCAAAGTTTTCTGGGAAGCTAGACGGAAGAATGCACCAAATACCATCAGTATCCAATTCCAGGGGACGACTAGTATAGGAATTAGGATGATATAGGGCAGTATGGGAATGAGGATTTGTGAATATACCCTATTAGTTCCACAATCTCTCTTGCTTTTTTGATGATATTCGCTCCAGTGAAACACACGATACCTGCCATCTCCATAGAGTACCAGCGAGCACTAGAAAGAGAAAAAAGGTACATATCACCTGATACTTAGACAGAACAGATAGACATACCCTCTTCTCATAACATATCCATAGAAAGAATTTAAAATACACTTGTGAGCTAACTGCAAGGAGTCATACAATATTTCTTTGTTCATACAACTGAGAGATACATGTACATGTAGATGAATAGATACATGTATAAATAGATAGGTAATTATATGCCTATAGATAGGAGTTATTGACAGACCTTTTAATTTCTGCAGGGTCTCCATTTTGTTTTGCTATTTCTAATTTCTTCTTCCATAATTTCAGTAACCCTTTAAAGGTATATCGTCTATCACGAAATGCCCTCACAGTGTCAACATAAAAAGAATTCTCTTTTTGACAAACTGTTGTTAATTTAAGCTCTTCTTTAGTTACCCGAACACGTTTGTATGCTTTACGACAATAATCTGAAAGATGTGTAATAATATTTAGTTAGTAATGAGTGGGTGTGGTTACCGGCGAGACGTTTCTTTTCTAAACTAGCTTGTTCTGCAAGAGGTAACTGATGAAAACTCCTAGATGGGTCTGTTGGCATGAATCCTGGGAAAGTCTCACTTTCCAGTTGAAGACGAATACTTTGAAATTCGTTACGACTAGCAGGCACTATATGAATGATCTCAATTAAATATATTCATGATTAGTGGGTGTGGCTTACAGTGGTCTCCTCTCCATTTCCAGTTCATTTTTCGTTGACAAGTAGCTCCTGGTTTATTGAAGTCACATGATGCACATGTGACTTCATTAACAATAGCAGACGGCTAATATAGAAGACATTTAATAAATTAATTCATACATCATTACTATATCATACTTGAAGCCGGTTGGTCAGAATAATATTAGGATACATAGCTCCTACATCCAAGTGATATATCATTGGATATTCTAAGCGAAGGGGCGTGTCCTTTAATAGGAGAAGCTTTGATGTAATTTCCTTGCATACCTAAAGTGGAATAATTTGATTACTTAAATAAAGGGAGTTTCCCTTACATCATGGAAATCAATCACATCTTCTACTGGAATCTTCTCCTCTACTTCAAGAGCATGTCTCATTGTACGATGAACATTATCAGTTAACTCCTGTATCATATCACTAGACTAGGGAAGAGTATAAACTTATATACATGTATGTATGTATGTATGTATGTATGAATATACGTATGTACATGTATAACAGACTATGTATCAATCAGAGACAATTATTGTAATTTGTGTTTGAAATTAGTGCCAAGTTAGTATGTATAATACATGTATCATACCACTTTAAATCTGGTTGGTATGTCACTTCTAAATACACCAGATTCTAAAGCCTCTACATGACCGCCAACATATGTTTCAGTGTCCAATAAATGACCATCTTCTGTTAGCTTGTTGAACATCTATCAATGAGTCTCGTATGTGTATATGTATGTATATATATTTATACATTACTCACAGCTTCTTGTTTATTTGGGAATATTATGTTTCCATGGTAAGCTTGTACCATGAGAAGACTTTCACAGAGAGTACCTGATCCTTTCCGAAGGACTTCATCTGGTTCCATAGGTATTATTGTACATAACGCAAATATGAAGGGATGTACATATTTCATATATAGGTAATACGTAGCTACAGCATCCGATACAGAATAGTTAGCTAGACCCTACGAGATAGGTGAATGAACAGACAGATTGTAGATGGATATACCAGACATGTGGTAATAGTCATAATTCAATGTAATAGTAATAGTAATACTTAGGTAATTTAAAAAATGAGATAATAGTAATAGTAATATACAATCTCAATGTTGAGGTAATAGTAATAGTAATTGATCTTAAGTAATATATTCATTTATAGTAGGGCCACCTTTTAGTATTGGAGGGAAATTGTTTCAGCCAGAAAGGTGCAAACTTACTGATTCTGTTTTTGAGATACTCATGAACAATAAATGCAATGGTCATTTAGTTTAAACATGAAAGAATATCAAAGACTATAGTAATCCATAACAGTAAGGCTGACTTAGGCAGTAATAGTAATATATTACATTGACTTAGGAGGTGATGGTAATAGTAATAGTAATATACTGATTTTTAAGGTAATAGTAATATATATTACCATTGCTTGATATATACATACATGTGCATACATAAGCACACAATTAAGGAAGAAACACAATAGATGTATATACACCTGTACATTACTAACAGATAAATGAATGGACAGACAGAACCTACTTGTGGTTGTTCATTTGCCATCCTACACATGTCTTCAGGATCCAGTTCAACAGGATCATATCTCAGTTTAGCCTGTGACATCACATGATAGTCACATGATTAAGCAATATTATGAATGTAAAAACCTTTGTAGTAGCTTTCAAATTTTGGCTACCCACTGGGAGGTAACTATCTCTTTTGACCCATCTAAAGTAACATAAATATTAAATGTACATACATACCGTGACACATACCGGAATGCATCCATATGAATACAAGCTCTGCATTTATACTCATTTTGAGTGTCTGGTGAATATCCAATCTCATCTAACATTGACATGTTATGACACTCAGCTCTAGCTTCAACAAATGGCCTAAGTGTGGATTTATAATGAGGAATATTTGAAATGGGGTGCTGGTTACCAGTCAAAACTATCTCCATTATAAGTTACTATAATGTTTGGTTGTACTTCTAAAATATGATCAAAAAACTTTCTTAGAACTGCAAACTAATATAGATATCATGTTATTAAGTATGACATCATATGACATCATATTACCTCACTAGGCTCATTAAAAACTCTAAAAGGACCTTCATATTCAGGTTTTGGTGTGTACTCAAAGTCCTCAACATCTCCTCCAATGACTTCTCTGTTTGTTATCAGAAATCCCTATCATGTGACGATCATGTGACAATTAGAAATGATATGTAACAGGTCATACTTGAGCATCAATCATGTATGATATCATCATGATTACATCAGAGGAAGAATCAGGAAATTTTAGAGGTAGTTTTGTAGTTTCAATATCAAATGCTAATACCACTGGTTCCTATGGTAACAAAAGAAGTATCTATTCATTACTATAATTACATTACTTACTGGTCTATCAGGCTCATCTTCCACCAATCGCATTTCTGGAGCTTCCAAGCCACGCCCCTTTACTGTGTACCAATGTCCCTAGAACATGAGATAAATAGATACACGAGTGGATAAATAGATGAAAATACATAAATACTTACAACATTTATCTTGTTGTCAATAGCAACACGTACATGATATGGTACATCATACTCTCTGATATCCATTATATTATCCATCTGATCAGTGATTGGTGGAATACTACTAGAAGCCATGCCCATCACTATTCCACTGTAATTATTACAAAACATAAATCCCATCTCTCTGTCTGTATGTATGTATGTATGTAAACATACCCAGTGAATAGAGATGGGTCGTACGTAGATCTTGATTTTTCTCTTTCACGATTTCTTTTGACTGCTGGCATGATATCCCTACATGAATATATGTATGTATGTGTGTATAATGTATATATGTAACTATGTATGTATATGTATGTTTGGTATGTATGTATATATGTACACATGTATGTACGTATAAATATATGTATGTTTGTACATATGTATGTTCATATATACGTACGTATGTACTATGGACATGTACATTGTACATGTATGTTGATAAATACCTCTTTGCTTTCATCAGGTCATCCACAGTGTGAAAACGTAATTTCAAATATTTCCCTCTTAACCCAACAAGATGGTTAACCTTTATTGTATAATTGTATACAAATAATCACATCTCCTTTAGTTATTAAACCACACCCACCAAATCAAGGTTCTCTTTTTCAACCATATCAATACCAGCTAATCTTCCGGAGAGTTTACGACTCAGAAAAGCACTCACTTCTCTTTCAGTGTCAAATTGTGTAGCAATATAGAAATATGGCTGATATGGGAATGAGACTTTGAAACGACTTCCATCCTCCTCAATGAAATAAAAGTCCACAGCACTCATAAGACGCTTGTTCTCATCAACTACTTCCGTCTGAAAAGAATACAAGATTTTAAAGGAGAGTCAGAGACAGTGAGAAGAATTGTGATTTTGAATAATTATAATTATATTTACTGGATGCATGTTTATCATCCATCCCATTCTTTCTAATGGTTCTGCATATCTCTCAAATCCATATTTCTTATCTATTTCATTGCTGCGTTGAACTCTCTGATATCTGGTCGATTTATCCTCTCTGGACGAGAGAGAACAAATATTTGCACATGAAAACAGAATATGAACTACAAATTATTATATATTACTTGTCATCTGCTTTTCTCTTTAATACAAGCAGACCAGTGTCCTCCTGTAACTGTGCAGTATTAGACATTATATTCCAGGAAAATTTTCCCGCCAAAAATAAAGTTAATAAAATTAATAACTTATACGCCAATTAAGTGTGTAGTGTGGAAAATTGACACTGGATACCAGAGCTGAATTTATGGTGTGGGAGTAGTATGTCAATAATTCTTTAATGTTTTTTAAACAATAGAATACATTTTCTATTATACTAATACTCAAATGTCACACAACTAGCTAATTAAAAACATTAAAAACTTAATCCGATAAATCCAAGAGATAGAAAAAGTAATCACTAATCATTCTTCAACAGCAGTATCTCAACATTATCGTCAACACCTTGTAACAGTAGTTCTTTATCATATTTAATAATCTTCTTTCTCTTAGCTGCCCTCAACGTACCAACTAGCGCTTCAAAGAGGTTAGCACAACGATCATCAACAAACAGTGTACCGAATGTAACTACAATCTGCCCATCGCCATTAGGTTTACCAAGCCTCTTAATCTCTTGAACTAAAAGTTCCACTTCATGTTCTACATTCATACTACAAACAATAGTTAAGTATAATCATTACTTCAACAATCACATACCTTCTTCACTGTTTCAAACCACATTCACCCTAAAACCACGCCCACTCAAATAATAACAGCCCCCCCCCCCCACAAGTATATATAATATAATAGTAATAATAATAAATTAAGAAATTAATTGAAGCACTCACATCTATGTACACACACATGTGTACATAGTTAACAGAAAAGACTAAATTCCAAGACACAAACACATAAAACACACATATATTAGAAAAGATGAAAGGATCAGGTGACTATCAGGTGACTTCAGGTGTGTTCAATTTGACTAATGAGTTGTTAGTAGAGCTTTCCACTAAACTATGATTATTAATGACCGATCTGTATTGATAGAGAGATGGATGGATATATGAATGGATGGATAAATAAATGAATGAATGGATGTAGGGTCGAGGGACATATGGCTGGATGGATGCATGAATGAATGACAATAGGAACTCACCCACTTGCAAGAGCTTGTTTGAATTCTCTTTCAGATTCTGATGGTAGTTTACTATGATGATTCAGTTTGCCGTTAGGAGGGATCTTTTGATGGTTAATTTGATGTGTTACTAAGGGCTTCTTTTCCCTAGCAACAGGTTCTACTCTCCTAGCATCACTAATTAATCCACTCATTACAGCGCTTTGGTTAGAGTGGAGTGGTTGAGGAGATGGAATAGGTACAGAGGAAGAGGAAGAGGGAATTTTAGGATTTACATTGGTAACTCCAGGAGTGGAAGGGTTACTAGACTCGCTCTTTGAATCCAGTTTAAACTGGTTTGTAACTGTACTCGCAACTGTGAAAGTCACTTTAACACTGCATCTTAGACGTTGACCCAAATTTAAAGATGTTCCTTGTTTATTAAGTAATAACATTTTATTAGAGGGACAGTCCCTAAACCATGTGACATCATCCTCATTCTGAGGTCGAACTGAAGTCTTGTATGCTAAACCTGTGTCTATATTTTCATTTTTAGAGGAGAGAATTGGAGGAGGAGGAGGAGGAGGAGGGGGAGGAGGAGGAGTGAGGTTAGTTCGTTTATTATCTTTTTGTGGTAGGTGTGTTAGATTATTAACATGTATATGGACTGGAAGACTACTTTCCAGTGAGGAGAGATGAGTGGAAGGAACAGATAATAAACTTGTACTAGCAGCCTCATTCTC
Organism: Petrosia ficiformis; assembly: GCA_947044365.1. Classification (NCBI taxonomy): domain Eukaryota; kingdom Metazoa; phylum Porifera; class Demospongiae; order Haplosclerida; family Petrosiidae; genus Petrosia; species Petrosia ficiformis. Next base: position 177,292 of record OX345648.1, read on the forward strand.
AGACTTTCTAGACTCATTCCAAACATTTTGTGGTAGTTTTTGTTGCTGGGTTCTTGTCTCTGTACTATTATTTACATCATCATTTTCATTGCTTAGTAACTGTTCATTAACAGTTTCTAAGTTACTCGAAGGTCGTAAAGTAAACTGAGAAGTTGGAAGAGAAGAAAACGATGACACGCTCTCCATTTCGTCATTATATGTTTGTCCAGCAAATTGACAGTATCCAGTATTTAGTTCTGGACATGGGTATGTGGATGGATCAATAAATGGAAGATAAGTGAATTCATAGCTTGTGGAACCAGGTTTAGGAGATACAGGATAAAAGTGTGGACTATAAGAGACAATAATTACATGAACTGCTTAACCATCATATAACTTATCCATCTATCTATCCAACCATCCATCCATTCATCTATCTATCTATATAACCATCCATCCATTCATCTATCTATCTGACCATCTATACATCCATCTATCTATCTATCCAACCATCTATCCATCTTTTTATACCTACCATCTTGATTCCATTATTTGTCCTGTTCTAGTATTTAGTTCATCCATTCCCTCTTGTGGTGTGGAAGGTGGATCTGTTAGCGAATCACTGCACAACCCTCTTTCTTTATCACTAATTAATCTGTCATGTGACATAACACTTTCTTCTTGTGAATCCATTACAATATCCCACATAGATCTAAAAGAAAGACAATTTTAAATATAATTATACAATTTAAAACATGGACTAACAAACCTTCCACCTCTACCAACTCTTCTTCTAGCAAGTCCCAATCTACGTCCATTGATAGATGTTCTAGAGAAACAAAACCTCTTTGGTCTATGAGTGATTTCCTCCTCATTATTATCGACAGGATTATCCCATGGATATAAACCAAATATTGAACCATGCTTTGGCTACAAGTAAATAATTAATTATTATTATTAATTACAGGGTCCTAATTACTTTGTGATAATGAAGATGAATTTTACGTTTGAATGTAAAAGGTCCATCTAATTCCTCAACATCAACACGCTAAATGAAAACAATAGTAATTAAAAATTATAACATAATTATAATTAAAACCACACCTCCTCGTTAATTTCTCTGATAACATCTTTAGTAGTTTTATCAGTTTGGGTAGGTGTCATAGGACTAAATGGTGACTCATTATCTACTAATGACTATGAGAATAATAATAATATTGATAATGATTGGAAGGGAATTTCTGGCGTTTGTCCAAATTATATTATACACTCACTTGAGTAATTAGTAACCCTTTTCTTTTCTTTTTTCTGTTTTTAGAACTGGAGAGGAGGAGGAGGAGGAGGAGGAGGAGGAGGAGGAGGAGAAAAAGAGGATAGAAGAAGGAATAGGAGGAGGAGGAGGGATAGGAGAAGGAGGGATAGTAGTAATAGTATTATTACTTAGTAATAATAGTAGGAGGAGATGTTGATAATATTATATGGTATTAGTTACCTTGTTGTCAACACATCACCATCTTCATATATATCACTCTATAACGTGGTATTATAATTATTAAATTATTATTAATATAGTTAATACACATACATACCTTTAATATTAACCCTTTACCCTCCCATTTATTATCTATAGTTGATAGTCGACGCCCAGCAGATCCAGAGGTAGGTGTAACAAGAGGACGAAGAGACGATATCAGAGATCCACTCCAGTCTTGTAATATATAACGTTTTCGAAACACTTCAGCTTGAATCAAAGCCAAGTCATATTTTCGATGCTCTCTTTCCTTCACCAGTTCAACTAATGTACTAATATAATATAAAATAGTATCTTATATTCATCAATACGATATATGATGTTTGTATATTTCACAGGATATTATGTATGGGTGTGTATGTATGTATTAATTATTAACTAACATTGCTCTAGATAAATCTCTTTTCAATTTCAACATGTGCATGTATGCCTGTTCATCATTCTTACGATTCTATTCAGGAAATGTATGAAATATATCTAATTATACATACATACATACATACATACATACATATATACATATATACATACATACATACATACATATATACATACATACATACATATATACATACATACATATATGTACATACATACATACATACATACATACATACATACACACATACTACATGCATACATACATACATACATATATACATACATACATACATATATACATACATACATACATGTACATACATACATACATACATACATACATACATACATACATACACACATACTACATGCATACATACATACATACATACATACAAACATACATACACACACACATATACATACATACATGTACATCCACACACACATATATACATGCATATGATACATACATACATACATACATGTACATGCACACACACATGTATACATACCTTTCTTGTTTGCATTTTCTCTGTTCTTTTTCTAAAAGCTAAATAAGGATTACTTGAACTTGTACCATCTCTACGTTCATTCCGAACACTTGGATTAAGAGGACGGCCCTAAAATACAATTCATGAATAGTACATGAGATGTACATGTAATTAGATTATGTGTATATGTATTTACACACACACCAGTCGTAATCTTTTGGCTAGCCAATAATCATAAACAGCAATAACAAGATCTTCATCATCTTTTAGTAATACTTGAGCATCACGATCTGATAATACCTTAATGAGAGGGGTTTAACTCAACAAGTAAGAGAGAATGATCTATATACTTACTGTATTACCACTACCCTTTTCCAACTTATCCATCATTCTTTCAAAATGCATTGGAGATAAAGGCTACAACAGAAATATATAATACAGTAGTATATAATTATGAACATTCTTACCCTTTCTCTTGATTGTACACTCAACCATTCTTCATCTTCTGAATCCACATCATAATCTGGTACTTCTTCATCAAGAGCCAGGCCTGGATGATAAAGGTAATGTGTCACTTCATGTATCCATCAATTCATTAGTGTCCATTGAATACAGCCATGAAACCCAAAAGAAGTGAAGCATTACGAATATAAATATATTATATATATATGTACCCAGTAGTAAATTAATTATCATTCGTATAATTATATAATTAATAATTACAATGGACAGACCTGGTACTCTGATGTAAGTATGAGGTTGTGATTTTAAAGGTTGGTATACAGAGTCATAGTCCGAGACTGGTATTGCAGCCTCAGGAATGGGGATAACGATTCGGCCTGTGTCTTTGAAATTTTGACGAGCATTGATAACTTTTTGAAGATGACTTTCCTGTAAATTTTAATAAATTATATGAAGTTATGATGAAAGCATCAAATATATCATTGATATGCGCTATAATTAAATTATTTTAATTATTTCATTATTTTTCACAATTTCTACATCAATTTTCAAAAGCATTGAACTAATTTATCATTATTAATTAATTTTGTTATTATAAAATTATTAATGCTATTTCTACTGTAAAATATGCACGAAAAAACAGAATTTATGAGAAAAATATAGTCCGCCATTTTAAAAATGGCTGCAACATTGAAGGAAGTAGTGGGAGGGACATACCGTTTCTTCCTCTTTCTCCATGCCAGTGGGCATCTGAGGTACTGTACGATTAATGGCGACATATTCTGAGATATCTGGTAGCTCCTCTTCATAGTAGATTGGTAGAGGTTTGCTGGAGTCCAAGGCGCGGGCTCGAAAAGACACCTTGCTCATGGCGGCTGTAAGGTGTGTCTCGCCTCCCAACACCACCACGAAAACTGGCTAATACCAGGCTTACAATGATTGTACTCTCTTGAGATGACTTACATAAAAAGGGCAATCATCACTCTATATCGCTAACCTACTGGTGAGTATGACAAGTTCCTCAAAGCTGTACAGTAGTGAGTTTAATGCGAAGGTTCTTCCTCATCAGAGAGGATGGTCACTCGCCATTTGTAAGGCGGTCGGTGCACAAAATGTTCACTTTCAGGAAATGCGGTCATTTCATTGACTTCCTGTATATTTCAGTATATTATTCGCACACTCAAACCGCAATATTAATATTCATAACAGATTAGATGCCAAAGATAATGAAAGTGGTTTTATAAAGAAAATATTAAAAAGTCAGTTCATCATTAAGTCCTTCTCCCTTTCTCTCAATGCAACAATGGCTTCTTTCATTGCTTTCTCAATCTTCTTTCTGCAAAGAAAAATAATTATTAATTAATATTAATTTTCTATTAATTAAAAAGCTAACTGGTGAATTTTCTTTTTTGGTTGCTTTTTTGCGGCTTCATATCCAACCATAAGTGGTTTTATACACTTCTCTTCCACAAGACTCACAGTATCTGAATTAAACCATTTTATCCATACCTATGAATATTAATTAAGTATTGAAATGTCACTTGTGTTACCATGGAAACATGAACAGACATTCTCTTACATGATGTGGGGGAGGTGGTTGCAGATTATCCTTACTTCGATCTGTATGAGTAATAATTTCACCAGGCCATGCAGGAAGCTGATGGGCTTTAGCCCAAACTATATCCCCAATTTTGAAAGTGTTACTGGAGTAACATTGCATCACAAAATGATGAGGAAGTAGTTTGTAGGGTAGCCTTACTACGAGATGATTATCATCAACAATGGTGCTAGATCTTGTGAGTGTAGTATAAAAATCAAGTTCACTATCGAAACTGCTAATAGATTGTCTATCACTTCCTGTTGTTCTTCTTGACGGTTTCTTTTCACTTGCAGTAGATGTTACATCATCAGTTTCACAACTTCCATCTCTTGAGTGATTTCGGCTTGTCATATGCATTTCTGGTAAAGGGTTGTCAAATTTGAAAATCCTGTTTTCACAAGTATAGATTGGTACTACATCTTCCAATTCTTTGTGCGCTGTAGGTTTGGTTACAATATCAAATATTGCTGATGGAGAACTTACGTTAATGGAAACAGGACTTGAAGACTCACTGTTATTATCCTGATTGGGTATTACGCTAGTGGGAACAGGACTTGAAGACTCATTGCTATTATCCTGGTTGGGTATTACGCTAGCGAGAACAGGACTTGAAGACTCACTGGTATCATCATGGTCAGGTATTACGTTGATGGGAACAGACTCACTGTTATTATCCGTGGGAACAGGACTTGAAGACTCACTGTTATCATTGTGGTTAGGTTTTACGCTAGTGGGAACAGCACTTGAAGACTCACTGTTATTATCCTGGTTGGATTTTACGCTAGTGGGAACAGTACTTGAAGACTCATTACTATTATCCTGGTTGGGTATTACGCTAGCGAGAACAGGACTTGAAGACTCACTGTTATTATCCTGGTTAGGTATTACGTTGATGGGAACAGACTCACTGTTATTATCCTGGTTGGGTATTACGCTAGTGGAAACAGGACTTGAAGACTCATTGCTATTATCCTGGTTGGGTATTACGCTAGTGGAAACCGGACTTGAAGACTCATTGCTATTATCCTGGTTGGGTATTACGCTAGTGGAAACCGGACTTGAAGACTCATTGCTATTATCCTGGTTAGGTATTACGTTGATGGGAACAGACTCACTGTTATTATCCTGGTTGGGTATTACGCTAGTGGAAACCGGACTTGAAGACTCATTGCTATTATCCTGGTTGGGTATTACGCTAGTGGAAACCAGACTTAAAGACTCATTGCTATTATCCTGGTTGGGTATTTCGCTAGTGGAAACAGGACTTGACGACTCATTGTTATTATCCTGGTTAGGTTTTACGCTAGTGGAAACAGGACTTGAAGAACCACATGTATTGTGTTGTATTTCATGAGTACTCAACATTGGAGATAAAGGTGAAACAGGAGATACTAAATTATCTTTACTATGAATAGAATAATTGCCAAACACGCTATCAGGAGATTCACTACATCGCTCTCTTGTCAATACTTCTGATAATTTCTTGTCAGTTTCAGTTGGGGAACACACCTTTTTAGATGGGAGAGAATTCCCCATCTCTGAGTCATCACCCTCACTAACACTCTTTCGTTTACGTAAATTATACTCTTTATAAATACTGAAGTCAGTCAAATTGAAAGAATTGGTTGTGGTTTTAGATTCAGTGGGCGTGGCCACAGAACGATGCTTTCTGGTTCTCCTTTTTCTTGTTTTGAAGCGAGAAATATCAATGGAATTTTCAGATTGAGTATCAGAAATAGGAGTCGTATCTTTGACAGCGGAATGTTTTCTCCTTTTATTTACATTATCTTCAAAGTATTTAGTATGAAAAGAGGTATAGCTACGAGAACGCTCAACTCGTTTACGAAAATTATATTGTCTATACATGTAATTAGGAAAGGCAAACATTTTGGGATCGTAGAGTTCATTCAACAGCCAATCTGAATCATTCTGATTACCATCCTCATTCTGATTCTCATTCTGATCCTCATTCTGATCTTCATTCTCATTCTGATCCTCATTCTCATTCTGATCTTCATTCTCATTCTTGTCATCACCATCTTTCTCAGGCTCATCCTCATTCTCCTTAATTTTCAAGTTTTGCTCTCCTTCAATTGACTTGAATTCATTCTTAGTAATCTCCTCTTCCTCTATTTCATCTTTGTCCTCAGGTTGCTCACCTATGTCAGTTCTCTCAATCTTCTCTTTCAATATTGTCTTCTCCTGGTCTGTTTCTTGTGTGTTCATCTCATCCTCAATTGGTTTTTTCCTGGCGTCATCTACTTCCATTTTCTCTATGTTCTCTTCCAAAGTGTTGCTCAAATTTCGATCTACACTAACCTGTTGTTTCTCTACTAAATTATCATCCCTACAAGATTCAGTCTTCTCAAAATCGTCTGTAGAAATGTACGGTTTCTTGTGTTTGAAACCCATTCTATTACCTGTGATATGGGTCTGAGGCTGGCTAATAGTTGATCGAGTTGTATCCCTAAGATTAGAAGCTGTTGTCATCAAATCTACTTTCCGAATATTACTATGTAGACATGTAGTTGTTGTTTCTACGCTTGCTTCTTTTCGATTATCCTTCATTCCTGCTATCAATTCGTCTCTCTTTTCGTTATTTATACTAAGATGAGGTTTCGCTTCCACTGGTACCAAATTCCGGGAATCAGTTTTTTTAATGGAAGTTCCTTCGGCAGGAAGTAACTTTGTTGGTGAGCTCACTATCATTGAGGTAGCTTTTTGTAGTAAAAGTGTTGGTGACAAAGGCGAGCGAGTATTTTCTTTTATTAAAGTCCTATTTGGTGAGGGTGTATCTTCACGTTGTAGTAACATGTTCGGTGATGGTGAAGGGGCTGGAGATTGAGATGGTGATTGTGGAATGGGTGAAGGTGAGTGTGAACACAATCCTGGTACTAATCCAACACGAGGCAATAGCTTTGATGAAGTGGGAATTGTAAATCTCGGTTTATTACCTGACTGGCCATCAACGTTACCTTTTAATTGTATTGAACCAACTAAAGGTAATGATATACTAGTGGGTGTGGTCTTCCCAGGTGATGACTTAGCAACTGAATTTAAATGAGCTACTAATGCTTGAAGGTCTACAACAGGATAAGATATTTCATTCTGTTTATCACTTGTTGAATGCGATAATACAAAATGAGGATTTTCCAATGCTTTAGTAGTAATACTGTTATTAGAGCTATGAATATCATTAATGGAGTGAGATATGGATCTAAGTGGAATTGTCATTGGTTTTAATAAAGGAGAACTTTTGTTCCTCGGAGACTGAGTTTTATCAGTGATTTTGGGTTTTATAGGACTAGAGATTGGGATCTTTGATTTATTACGTTTATTAACATACAAATTAGGTTTCACTTTACACAAAGAATAACCAGTGAATGGACGACTATCGGAAAGACCGATGACCACAGGATCAAAGTTAAACTGTTCATCGATAGCAAACGGGCATTTTAAACCACATTTACATGTACCAGTAGAAGTCAGGTGACGAAGAACTTCTTCTCGAGAATGGAGAGATATCTTGTCTGGACTATGGGAAAAAACATGTTAACTCAATAATCACATATTACGCACCTAATAGTTACCTGATATATACCACCGACTCTTTCTGAATAAGTCGTTGCCAGCCATGGGGCACAATCACGTGAGAACTAGCATGAAGCTCCATGTAGGCGTGGCTCTATTACTCCTGATATACACTGATAAACTACCTACCTCTTTAATAATACTTCCTGTGATAGTTAAATATTTTATAAATATATCTAAATATAAGTAATATATATATTTCTTTACTTACCTATCAAGAATACTGATCAAATTTCAGCCATATTACAGAATGGAAGCATGGGAATGGGTCTCTACAAAACACGATCTAAATTTGGTTACGCCCCTTTGTTAAAACAACATGGCTATGAGTAAGGTGCATTTTCACTTCACATATAGCTATATATATGGTTACTACCTTATATATAATTTTTTCCATCTACTCCCAGGAATCAGTTTTGAAAGCAGCAAGGGAACTTGTCGAGTTCATTAATCGAGGTCCCTCCCCATATCATGGTATGTATGTATGTATTTATTGTGGACTCTATCTATTTTCTTATACATCTACAGTTGTTGAAGAATGTAAGCGTCAATTGTTGGAGAAGGACTTTGTAGAACTTAAGGAGAGAGAATCGTGGAATGTTAAACCCGGAGGAAGAGTATGCAACACCTTTGAAGAAGATTCATCCATCTATTCATTCATTTACTCATCCATTCATTCATATATTCATCCATCTATTCATCTCCATCTATCCATTCATTCTTTCATTTTTCTATCCATCATTTTAGTATTTTGTGATAAACAACTTCTCAACTATTATTGCATTTGCTGTTGGAGGTCAGTTTAAACCGGGGAATGGGTTTACAATGGTTGGGGCTCATACTGATAGCCCTTGTTTGAAGGTATGTCCATCTCTATGTAAGTTATCGAAGATGACCATTCTATCAATCACATCCATCCATCAATCTATCTATCTATCTATCTATATACATTATAGTTTGTACCTATTCACCACTCGTCTTTCCATCTATCAAATCAGATTAAACCTCGTTCAAATCGTGGTCGCTGTGGTTACATTCAAGTAGGGGTTGAGTGTTATGGCGGAGGTATTTGGCACACATGGTTTGACAGGGATCTCAAACTTGCTGGACGGGTTGTTACTAGGGTGAGTATTATATATTAATTACCTCTACTCTAGTCACATGATCTTATTTCGGCAGTGTCGTGGTCTCTCACACAATCTTGTTCACATTGATAAGCCAATACTAAAAATACCTAATATTTGTATTCATCTTGCTCGTGATGTTCATAACCAGTTTGCACCTAATAAGGAAAATCACATGTATGTCACATGACTTTCCTACATATCATGTTACTGCTTTACCTTATTCATCATGTAGTCTTCCGGTCTTGGCGACAACTGTCCAACAAAAACTAGAAAAACCTGTTAGTGTTAGTTCATGTACACCTCCTAGTACAGTAAGTGTAGTACTATTATTATTATTTTAATAATCTGTTTACAACTCAGGCAGGTAATCATCATTCGTTATTAATTGCTATTCTATCTGAGGCTATCGGATGTAATCCTGATGAAATAATGGACTTTGACCTTCATTTGGCTGATACTCAGCCTGCTGTATGTTATGTCATGTGATTATCATGGGATTTAATTAGTCTTTTTAGGTTATCGGAGGTGTACTTGATGAATTTATTTTTGCTGCTCGATTGGATAATCTTTTCAATTGTTATACTGGACTGCAGGTTGTGTTCAGGACTCCAATTATAAGAATAGCATGAAATAATTTCATTTGTTTAATTAGGGATTGATGAACAGTTTGGAAACTTTAGACTCAGACACTAACATTCGTATGGTTGCATTATATGATAACGAAGAGGTATTATCATGTGATAGTCATGTGATTTGTTTTATCTGTTTATGAATAGGTTGGTTCTTCAAGTGTCCAAGGAGCAGGATCATCTTTTACTGAATTTGTCATGAGACGTTTGTCAGTAGGTGTATTAGATCCATGTATAATATTATGGTGTGGTTTTAATTAATATCTCCATTCTAAGGTGGATCTTCAGTTGCATATGAAGAAGCTATTCCAAAATCCTTTCTGGTCAGTGCTGACCAAGCACATTGTATTCATCCTAATTATCCGTGAGTATAAGAAAAATTATTTCCTTGTTGTTATAATTAGAATTATATTTTCAATAGAGAAAAGCACGAACAGTTGCACACTCCATTTCTCCATGGGGTACTATACCACAAATACTCTAATTATATAATCACTGAAATTATTTCTTTCAGGGTCCTGTATTGAAAATCAATTCTAGTCAGAAATATGCGACAACAGCTTTGACATCTGCAATATTGAGAGAAATTGCTAGCAAGGCCGATGTACCTCTCCAAGTAATTTATAATTGTGTGTATTGATTGATACGATGACATACCAGTCTGATCCCAATGATGTAGTATGTACGTAATATAATTATGCTTATAATTATAGGAAGTTGTTGTTAAAAATGATAGTTCTTGTGGATCAACTATTGGTCCAATAATGGCAACAAACCTTGCAGTTAGGACTGTAGGTAAGGACTGGTAATCTAATAGATGTATCACATGATCTATTCTATCACATGATCTATCTATCTGTTAGATATTGGATCTCCTCAACTTAGCATGCATTCCATACGTGAGATGGCATGTACTACTGGAGTAATACAAGCCATACGACTTTATACTGTATGTATATATATACTGTATGTATATAATACTATATGTACTATAATACTATATACTGTATGCATATAATGCTATATGTATTATATAACATTAGTATTAGTACTATACTGCGTATGTATGTATAAGTGTATATATCCTGTGTATCTTATAATGACTGTCCCTCCCTCATTATCTAGAGTTATTTTAATAATTTCACTGAAGTGGATAGTAGTATTCACTACTAAAAGGTTTAGTGTGTGACAAATTAACAAATACTATTAACAAATACTATTAATTTAGTGATTAGATTATCATAGAGTTGTTTTTATAATGTATATCTTATCAAACTTGGTTTTGATGATCTAATGATAAAAATATATTTTTAAGAGGTCATGTTTAAATATATTTTAAGAGGTCACAATAGTATATATAGTTATATAAATATCATACTAATTACAAATAACAATATTAAAATCCCATATTTACATTCCTGTCTATCCCCTCTTCCTGTGAACAAGGGATAGAGGAAGTCGTGTGGTAAGGTTCTAGTTGTTAATGTTGTTGATAGTAGTACCTCCTCAGGAGATGTGTATACGGGTATAAATGTGACATCACTATCGAGTATGACTGATACATGTGAACATGTAGGACCAGTACACTGTAGAGTAATGAAATGTTACTATTAATAGAATATACATGTATGTTACTATTAATAGAATGATATAATAATAGAAGGTATGTTACTATTAATAGAATGGTATAATAATGGAAGGTATGTTACTATTAATAGAATGGTATAACAGAACGCATGTTACTATTAATAAAATGGTATATTAATAGAATATAATTTTATGTTACTAATAATAGACTAATAATAGAAAGTAATTTCATGCTACTATTAATAGAATGTGTATAATAAAAGTATGTTACTATTAATAGAATGATATAATGAACGCATGTTACCAATAATAAAATGCATGTACTAATAATAGAATGCATGTTACTAATAAAATGGTCTATTAATAGAATGTGTTACTATTAATAGAATGTATGTTTCTATAACATTTCAAGAGAATGCATTCTATTAATAGTAACATTGAGGAATAGGTTAGTGTAGTTATATCTTGTGTTAAATATCGTATTTCTGAGCCAGTAATAACTGCCTGATGTGAATTTAATTGTCCAATGTAAGAATAGAACCGTGAGCATTTTAGTATTCTCTTGAAATTCTAATCGAACCATGAACTATAGCCTTGGTACTTATTTTTTGACTGGAAAAAATATTTTGCCGAAACTGTTCCTGGAGTTACATAATGATGTCCTTATTATGTTTCTGCAGTAGTTTTGATCAAAAATGTTGTTTGTAGGATCCATGAGTATTTTAGTATTCTCTTGAAATTCTAATCGAACCATGAACTATAGCCTTGGTACTTATTTTTTGACTGGAAAAAATATTTTGCCGAAACTGTTCCTGGAGTTACATAATGATGTCCTTATTATGTTTCTGCAGTAGTTTTGATCAAAAATGTTGTTTGTAGGAACCGTGAGCATTTTAGTATTCTCTTGAAATTCTAATCGAACCATGAACTATAGCCTTGGTACTTATTTTTTGACTGGAAAAAATATTTTGCCGAAACTGTTCCTAGAGTTACATAATGATGTCCTTATTATGTTTCTGCAGTATTTTTGATCAAAAATGTTGTTTGTAGGAACCGTGAGCATTTTAGTATTTTCTCGAAATTCTAATCGGACCATGAACTATATATAGCCTTGGTACTTATTTTTTGACTGGAAAAACATTTTTCCGAAACTGTTCCTAGAGTTACATAATGATGTCCTTATTATGTTTCTGCAGTATTTTTGATCAAAAATGTTGTTTGTAGGAACTGTGATCATTTTAGTGTTCTAATCAACATTGTACACTTTAAAATAATACTTGTACATTATATTAGTACATAAACTATATATATTATATATAATTATAATTATTCATATAATTACCTGTATATTGACATTAGCACCATGCTCTATTAAAATATTTAATATAAAATGGTCTATTAATAGAATGTGTTACTATTAATAGAATGTATGTTTCTATAACATTTCAAGAGAATGCATTCTATTAATAGTAACATTGAGGAATAGGTTATAAATACCAGTGTAGTTATATCTTGTGTTAAATATCGTATTTCTGAGCCAGTAATAACTGCCTGAGGTGAATTTAATTGTCCAATATAAGAATAGAATATTAATAACTGTATACCAGTTACAATAGAGGAACACTAATGAAGGGAGGGAGGGAGGGGAGGAAGGGTTAATGAATTAGTAATATACATTATGGTAAACTTACTCCAATATGATTTGGAGCTCCGCCTACTCCTATTAATTCCACCCATTGTGATATATCATTGATATCTGAATTACCATATATGGCAATTCTATTATTTTGAGGTTCTGATCCTAACAGAAGTACTAAAGTATGATTTCCAAGTGTTGAGCAACCAGACATGATCTCCAACATGGGTACTCTACAGAGAGATAAATATCAATACCTCATTCTATAGATGTAATTTAAATCACCTTAAAATACAAGATGTGTGTATCTTATCTTTGAAATTCACTACTTCTCTCTGATTACTACACTCTCCCATTGTATTCGGTTTGAGGAGGGATAACCACCTCCCACTGTTTACTTCAACTTCAATCCTATCTCCTGTCAAGACCCCAGCTATCACAGGCTGTCCATCAATATATCCAGGATTACCTGAACGTTTTACAATATTATTGGTAACATTATCAACCACACCCACAAATTTAAATTCAACTGAGAAAGATTGCACAACAGGACCAATGGTTACCGAACCCGTGATGATATTCACATGTGCTGATAGCAAACCTTGACTGGTATTATGGAATATCGTGTAATCAACTATTAGAACTATGTTGTCACATGACATCTTTACATCATCAAAATAAGGTTCTGGTGGGTCTTCAATATCACATGACACTTGTTGACCAATTAGATTATAGCAAGTGAGTGTTTGAATTGTAATTGGTATTTTGATATCAGAGGAAGGAGAGGATAAGAGAGTTATATTTTGATAATATATTTGAGAATTAAGGGGAGAGCTGGAGGAACAAATGGAGTCATCAGATATATAACGAATACATTCCTGATTCAATTCATTTAAATAAGTGATCGGGTTACCGTCATGACATAGCTCTCCATTTAACGGAGATGGTAAAGAGAGATAACCAATTCCTCCTGAAATATATGATATCTGAATGGGGTCACCTGATCTATAAAATTCAGTTTGTAGAGGGTTAAATGATTGAGGGGGTGTGGCTAAATCCCAAGCATTGCTATGAATTGCAAGTTTTGAATCAATTTCATTTTCAGAGGAGATTATATCAAGAGATGAGAATTCCATTCTTCCAGGATAATTATCAGTATAGATACAAAATAAATCTGAAGACACGGTGTGTGAAAATGATGTACGAAATATAGTATTAGACCCAATACACTGTCTTGTATCAGAGCTAATGAAGAGGGAGAGGAGGAGGAGGAGGAGGAGGAGGAGGAGGAGGGGAGGGATAGGGGATTGAGGAGGAGGAGGAAGAGAAGGAGGAGAAGGATGAGGACGAGGGGGAGGGAGAGGGGATTGAGGGAAGGGAGATGGGGATCAAGGAAGAGGGGGAAGAGATGCAGGAGAAAGATGAGGAGGAGGAGGAGGAGGAGGAGGGAGAGGGGATTGAAGAGGAGGGAAGGAAGACGGAGATCAAGGAAGAGGGGGAAGAGAAGGAGGAGGAGGAGAAGGGGAGGAGGGGGGATTGAGGAGGAAGGAGGTTGATGAATATATAGAACTGACACAATTTTTTTCGAACCTGTCGACATCATTAATACACTGTGAGAACACTTCTACTTCATTTTCACTGCAATCACTATCACAACAACATTCCAGGTCACATGACTGGACATATAGATCACATGAGCAATCAGACTCTACAATAGTACAAATATATATACATATATAATTATGTACATACATATAATTACGTACATACCAGAACTGAGTGAAAGATTTGCAGACGATATTGTCAAAGTGTCTTGTAGAGGTGTAGAAATGGGAGAGGATGAGGAGGAGCTTGTAGATCTAAAGGGTTAAAATCTAGAATACAAAATTAGAGTCAGATCACGTGACTTACATGGTAGAGCTTGAAGGGGCGGGAGAAGGGGAGGGAGAGAGATAAGGGGCGGGAGAAGGAGAGGAGGGAGGGAGATAAGGGGATGATAAAGGAGTAAGAGGACCATCTTCAATGGACAATAGAGGATAAGTAGTTAAGAGCGGAACTGGTTCAGTAACATAAGAAGAAGTCATCACACTTTGATACGTGATATAGGGAGAAAGAATGAGAAGAAGGTATACAACAGCTGCCATGTTTATAGTGGGCGTGGCCTATTAATTTGGAGGTGTGGCTGAATCCTTGCAGGATCTTCTTCCAGGGATCTTCCTAAAGGGATCTCTTCTTCATTAGGATGAATGGTAGGCGTAGTCGAAGTTTAGGAGAGACAGCTCTCCGTTCTCAACTAGGAATAGCTCAACAAACTATTAACTCACTCGAATCGTATATAAGAGATAGAGAGAGACTGTATCAGGTTAATTTAAAATAGATAGGATGAGTGAGTGGATGGATAGATAGATAAATATTTTACTAGATAGATAGATTTAGTAATGAAGTTGTTTGCTATTTATAGTCTACAGTGAGTAGATTACGAGGAGAACATCATGATTCAGTAACCACCATGCCACTTCTATCTCAGAGAAGGAGGAGAAGGACAGGGCTTGTTTTACAATCGTTTCATAATATGGGATCGTCATTTGAGGAGACAGAATCCAATACTGGTAACACATTTATAATTAGTATTAGACGTTTATAATCATAATTATATTCATAGAACATTTACAGGCCCCTCTGGCTGAGTTTGTGAGCCTCAAACTTGTAAAAATCCTCGATGTGGATGATACTCCTATTCCGTTTCTTCTTCGTCGGTTAATTGGACGTGTTTATCATATTGGTCCAAATGGTGCTGTTATTGGAACGTCACCAAAGTGTACAATAATGCTACCATCGGTGTCAGAAATATCAAGTGAACATTGTCATATTAAATGGCAGTGTTCAGGTACTGTTGATCCTGGACTAAGAGGAGAAGAGATTGGAGAACAAAAAATGTCCAGATTGCTCAAGCAAAAGAGAATTGAAGATACGGGACGATTTGTATTGGAAGATCTTACTAAAGGAACTGGTGTAATGTATATTAGTGAAGATGTGGCATCTGTCCGATATCCTGCACTACAGGAAGTAGATGAAGATGAAGGAGGTGTGTTAAATGAGAGATCATTTCCAATTTATTTATCTCGTGGAGTAAGATTTGTAACAGGTAAACTTGTATGGGATTTGACTGCACTACCTCCGGAAGTTGCGTTTACCGCAAAACTGTTCCATCTTGCTGAACAACGGGACCTTCCAAATCTTAAAAAACTCCTGGATCCTTGTTATCTTAAAATACCAAAACTCACTGTCACACGTATGTATGTATGTATGTATGTATGTATATATGTATGTATGTATGTATGTATGTATGTATGTATGTATGTATGTATGTGTGTACATACGTATAACATGATATATACATATATATATATATATATATATATATATATAATATATATATACATACACAGATGATGAAGATACATTCTCAATACCCACATTGGACACATGTCCATTAAACAAACCATTGGATTCTACATATGACATAGATACTGAATACAATCCTCCATCTTACGAAGAAGATGAGAAATTCAACACTTTATTTTCTTCTCGGAGATCTACGACTTTCCAATCTGTGTTACAGACCCCAGGGAGTACTAATAAAGAGAGACCACACCTACTTCTTCATGTAGCTATTAATAATGGTGATGTTGATATGTTGAAATATCTGTTAGATAAAGGAGCTAATGTAAGGATATATGAATAGATAGATAGATGAATGAAGGGATGGATAGATAGATGAAAGGATGGATGGATGGATGGATAGATAGATGAATGAAGGGATGGATAGATAGACGAAAGGATGGATGGATGAACTGATTGAGGGATGGATGGATATATAGATAGCGAGATGTATAGATAGATTGATGAATGAAGGGATGGATAGATAGACGAAAGGATGGATAGATGGATAGATAGATAGATAGACTCAGTAACATATTCTCCACAGGTTAACAAGTGTTCTGGTAATCTGGAATATACTGCTGTACATTTAGCATCTTATAATAATAATATTAATATGATGACTCTTCTACTAAAATATGGAGCTGATCTGGAGATAAGGAATGCGGAACATTTAATGCCTTTAGCACTCACAACTAATTATGAAATCAGGTTTAATTAAAAATACTAATATATAAGTATATGCTTCATTTTCCTTATTAGGAAGTTAATACTGAATTCTATTTTACTCTGTGCATCTGCTGATGCTGGAGACATTAAAGAAGTGACACGTCTCTTAACAGCCACAGATATATCGCCAAATGTGAAAGGATTGAGACACAAGTCTCCATTACATTTAGCATCATTACAAGGTCATTCTGACATTGTGGAATTTCTCATTATCAATGGGGTGTGTATTATTTCATTACATAATCTATAGTCATGTGATTGTCACATGATATAGGCTGATGTCAATCTAAAAGGAGGTAGTCGTCAACGAACTCCTCTCCATTATGGTAGTATGGGTGGTGATCCACGAGTCATTCAATTGTTGCTAAGTGCCGGAGCTAACGAAGCTAGTCGTGATATCGGAGGATATACACCTCTTAATATATGTAAAGGAGAAGCTTGTAGATTACTCAACAAGGTACGATGCTATCTGAATTAATAAACGGGTTTCTCATTCATTAATGCTGTTGGCCAAATTGCATATTAGCTATCTTAACTGTGTTATTTATCCGTCTCCATAGCAACCCCTATCCTTGTGTTATTTATCCATTTCCATAGCAACCCCTATCCTTGTGTTATTCTCTCCATCTCCATAGCAACCCCTATCCTTGTGTTATTCTCTCCATCTCCATAGCAACCCCTATCCTTGTGTTATTTATCCATCTCCATAGCAACCCCTATCCTTGTGTTTAGCTGTACAAAGTGGAGATTTGGATACTGTGAAGAAAATACTTGAAGATCTTCAGCTAAATGAAGACGATGATGAAGGGACAGAAGAGGGAAAGATTATTAATTTACGTAATGATCAGGGACATGCCCCTCTTCATTTGGCAGCAATCATAGGCTCATTGTAAGTCTGTTACTATTATTCTATTAAATGCCCATTTTTATTTTTTTGGATGCAGAGAATGCATTGAAATACTTGTTTCATTTGGTGCTATTATTGATATACATGGAGGAAGTGATTCATGGACACCACTGTTCTATGCTGCAATGTCAGGTGATTATCATGTGATTATTCAATAATCATCATGTGATGTCATATGATTAATTTAAACAGGACATTGTCAGTTGGTAGAATTTCTTTTATCCATTGGAGCTAATCCAGAGGTAAGTATGGAGTACTAGCAACATGTATTGTTACTATTAATAGAATATATTCTTGTTACTATTAATAGAATATAGTTTTTGTTACTATTAATAGAATATGGAATATAGTCTTGTTACTATTAATAGAGAATGCCTCATATCTAGGAATGTGATAGTCAGGGTAATAGTGTGAAGGATAGAGTGAAGAAAATGATTGAAGAGACAGAAGATAGAATGTTATACTTGAAACAAAGAAACAGATCAGAAGTATGTGAGGAAAGTATTTAGACTAATATATTTAGTATTACTATATTTAGTTGTGTTACTATATTTAGTACTGTTACTATATTTAGTGTTACTATATTTAGTAATGTTTAGTATTGTTACTATATTTAGTACTGTTACTATATTTAGTGTTACTATATTTAGTGTTACTATATTTAGTACTGTTACTATATTTAGTGTTACTATATTTAGTAATGTTTAGTATTGTTACTATATTTAGTACTGTTACTATATTTAGTAATGTTACTATATTTAGTATTACTATATTTAGTTGTGTTACTATATTTAGTACTGTTACTATATTTAGTGTTACTATATTTAGTAATGTTTAGTATTGTTACTATATTTAGTACTGTTACTATATTTAGTGTTACTATATTTAGTAATGTTTAGTATTGTTACTATATTTAGTACTGTTACTATATTTAGTAATGTTACTATATTTAGTATTACTATATTTAGTTGTGTTACTATATTTAGTACTGTTACTATATTTAGTGTTACTATATTTAATAATGTTTAGTATTGTTACTATATTTAGTACTGTTACTATATTTAGTATTGTTACTATATTTAGTATTGTTACTATATTTAGTACTGTTACTATATTTAGTATTGTTACTATATTTAGTTTTGTTACTATATTTAGTAATGTTACTATATTTAGTAATGTTACTATATTTAGTATTGTTACTATATTTAGCATTGTTACCTATATTTAGTAATGTTACTATATTTAGTATTCTTACTATATTTAGTAATATTACTATATTTAGTAGTGTTACTATATTTAGTGTTACTATATTTAGTAATTTAGTATTGTTACCATATTTAGTATTGTTTAGTATTGTTACTATATTTAGTGCTGTTACTATATTTAGTAATGTTACTATATTTAGAAATGTTACTATATTTAGTAGTGTTACTATATTTAGTAATGTTACTATATTTAGTAATGTTACTATATTTAGTAGTGTTACTATATTTAGTAATGTTACTATATTTAGTATTGTTACTATATTTAGATGATCATTATTTATATATATTTTTTCTCTCTCGGGTAGTCTCTGGTAGAAACTGATTTATTTGGTAGATTATCAGTGAATATGTTACGACAGGTAAGTTTATATATGATATCAAATCTCTTGTTATCTTTTTGGAATTAGGAGAGCTCACCATCTTGTTCAGTAGAGAATGAATTAGAATGGCAGGATATAAAATTACAAAAACTCTGTGATGTTTTATCTCTTTTAACTTCCACTTCTGAGAGACTTATGAATGCTTTAGAATCGAGGAATATCACTGAGTTCATGTAATAATATATATAATATATAATATATGAAATATTTCATTATCAGTTTGTTTGTCTATCATTGTACACAGTTCTATTTTAGAAGAATCTATTACATCTGAGAGTCTCATTCCTGTACTGATACAAACATGTAATGATGGTCTATATGGATATACTAAAGCTTTGTTGGATAATGGAGTCAATGTTAGTTACATCACTTATATCATTTCTTCCTAATTTTCCTCATTTAGCCATCTGTAGTGGGATCGACCAATGAAATTCCATTACTACTTGCTGCTAGCAATGGACACACATCTATATTAAATATTTTAATAGAGCATGGTGCTAATGTCAATATACAGGTAATTATATGAACAATGTTGATTAGAACACTAAAATGATCACGGTTCCTACAAACAACGTTTTTGATCAAAAATACTGCAAAAACATAATAAGGACATC
Organism: Petrosia ficiformis; assembly: GCA_947044365.1. Classification (NCBI taxonomy): domain Eukaryota; kingdom Metazoa; phylum Porifera; class Demospongiae; order Haplosclerida; family Petrosiidae; genus Petrosia; species Petrosia ficiformis. Next base: position 197,645 of record OX345648.1, read on the forward strand.
ATTATGTAACTCTAGGAACAGTTACGGCAAAATATGTTTTCCAGTCAAAAAATAAGTACCAAGGCAATAGTTCATGGTTCGATTAGAATTTAGAGAGAATACTAAAATGCTCACGGTTCCTACAAACAACATTTTTGATCAAAAATACTGCAGAAACATTACAAGGACATCATTATGTAACTCTAGGAACAGTTTCAGAAAAATCTTTTTTCCAGTCAAAAAATAAGTACCAAGGCTATAGTTCATGGTTCGATTAGAATTTCGAGAGAATACTAAAATGCTCACTGTTCCTACAAACAACATTTTTGATCAAAAATACTGCAGAAACATAATAAGGACATCATTATGTAACTCTAGGAACAGTTACGGCAAAATATTTTTTCCAGTCAAAAAATAAGTACCAAGGCTATAGTTCATGGTTCGATTAGATTTTCGAGAGAATACTAAAATGCTCACGGTTCCTACAAACAACATTTTTGATCAAAAATACTGCAGAAACATAATAAGGACATCATTATGTAACTCTAGGAACAGTTACGGCAAAATTTTTTTTCCAGTCAAAAAATAAGTACCAAGGCTATAGTTCATGGTTCGATTAGATTTTCGAGAGAATACTAAAATGCTCACGGTTCCTACAAACAACATTTTTGATCAAAAATACTGCAGAAACATAATAAGGACATCATTATGTAACTCTAGGAACAGTTACGGCAAAATATGTTAAAATAGGTTTTCCAGTCAAAAAATAAGTACCAAGGCTATAGTTCATGGTTCGATTAGAATTTCGAGAGAATACTAAAATGCTCACTGTTCCTACAAACAACATTTTTGATCAAAAATACTGCAGAAACATAATAAGGACATCATTATGTAACTCTAGGAACAGTTACGGCAAAATATTTTTTCCAGTCAAAAAATAAGTACCAAGGCTATAGTTCATGGTTCGATTAGATTTTCGAGAGAATACTAAAATGCTCACGGTTCCTACAAACAACATTTTTGATCAAAAATACTGCAGAAACATAATAAGGACATCATTATGTAACTCTAGGAACAGTTACGGCAAAATATGTTAAAATAGGTTTTCCAGTCAAAAAATAAGTACCAAGGCTATAGTTCATGGTTCGATTAGAATTTCGAGAGAATACTAAAATGCTCACGGTTCCTACAAACAACCTTTTTGATCAAAAATACTGCAGAAACATAATAAGGACATCATTATGTAACTCTAGGAACAGTTACGGCAAAATATGTTAAAATAGGTTTTCCAGTCAAAAAATAAGTACCAAGGCTATAGTTCATGGTTCGATTAGAATTTCGAGAGAATACTAAAATGCTCACGGTTCCTACAAACAACATTTTTGATCAAAAATACTGCAGAAACATAATAAGGACATCATTATGTAACTCTAGAACAAATTACTATATTTAGTAATGTTACTAATAGTAACATTACTAAATATAGTAACATTACTATAAATATAGTAACATTACTAAATATAGTAACATTACTATATTTAGTAATGTTACTGTATTGTTACTATTAGTAACATTACTAAATATAGTAACATTACTATATTTAGTACTGTTACTATATTTAGTACTGTTACTATATTTAGTATTGTTACTATAATTAAATATGTATATATGTACTAGTAGTAATGATATAATGCATGTATACTATTATACAGAGTACAGATAAAATGTCTTCTGCATTACATGAGGCAGCGACTATGAATGAATTATCATGTGTTAAATATCTTTTGTCTGTTGGAGCAGATGTCAATCTCACTAACTCTTTGGGAGAAATGCCTTTTGATTGTTCACATATGCTGGATATACAAATGTATGTATGTATGTATGTATGTACGTACGTACGTACGTATGTATATGTACGTATGTATGTATGTATGTACATCACACAGGCTTTTGGCCTCTGGTAGTAATAGACTACTCGTAGCTGCATCTACAGATGACACAGCCACTATATCTTGTCTAGTGAGGGAGGAAGGTGTTACTGTAGATGCTGAGTTCTTTCATAATGGATACACAGCACTACATCGAGTTTCTGAAGAAGGGTATTTACAATCAGCAGAGCTTCTCATCACGTTAGGAGCTGATGTCAATAAAAGAGTATGTTTGTTGTTAGTTAAGTCATGTGACAGATCATGTGACTTATACACAGGGAGGACTATATCAATCCACTCCATTACATTTGTCAAGTTTGAATAATCATTTTGATATTGTGAAAATGTTATTAAATGAAAGAGCTAAGTTGGATGTAAAAGATTGTAATGGAAAGGTAGAAAGCAAGTTTTATAATTAATGTAATATTATATAACATTTTCTAGGTTCCTTTTGAGGTTGCAACAACCAATCAAATGCGAAAGGTACTCGTAGAAGCCCGCCAAATTAGGCCACACAATGAGGAGAATGTTACTCCCTCCAGTAATGATGTTAAATTGTGTCTTATTTGCATGGATAAGCCAATTAATACTATTATACTACCATGTGGACATCAGGTAATACGATTACTAATAATAATATTACATAATTACATAATTATAATATCACTAGTCTTTCTGTACAGATTGTGCTACTCAAATTACAATTTGTGCTTTAGATAGGCAACCAATCAGAGAAGTTATACCTGTATACAAATAACGTGACCAATCAAATTACTGCAAGTAACTATGGCAACTGAGTTTTAAAATTAACTTTTTTTAAACAATTAGTTTTAAAATTATCTTTTTTTAAACAATTTTAAAGTTATAATTATAATACATGATAACATAGTGACACACATAAACATATGATTAGTATACTAACTGGTACATGTAAACAGCTTTACGATATGAAGAGATCAGAGAGAATTAACAAAATCAAAAGAGTTTATTAAAAGAGTATAAATGGATTGATAGGTATTGGTTGTAAAATGTACTTAGTATTGAACTGACAATCAGGATTAAACTTGCTTAGAGAGTTTTAGTACAATACCAGATTGATGAGGAATAGGAGTGCTTGAATTGACCACTGTCCATTGAGAAAGAGGACACTCCTCTGAAACTGTGTCTGCTGTTGGCGTTACTACTGAAAGGGGACTGGAGATACATGTAGGTGTGGTTTCTGAACGAGGGATGGGAGATAGAGAGGATGAGGTTGATACTGTTACATACTGTATGATCTTTTTTGGAGGCGGGCCTGGTTTCTTTAACAACTCCAGATCTTTTCCAGTTAGTGGAAAACGTCTTTGAGGCCAAGGCAATACCTGTAAGACCACACCCACATCATTATCAAGAGATGGTGTTGGGAAAGAAGAGTCAGGAGTGGAAGGATTTTGTGGACGTGGTCTTTTACGATTCCCAGTAATGAAATTGAGATATCTTTTACGTTCATTTGCTTCACATACAGCATGTCTTCTACTAAACATTTCATCACTTGTATCTTCATCATCATCATCCTGTTAATATAATTATGATATTCATAGCATTATAATAGTGATAGGAACAAACATGTTTACAAGTATATGTGTATGAATATAATAATAATAAAAAGATTGAAAACTATATTAACACACCTCTTCTCTATTCAATGTATGTTCTCTATTTTCTATTTTCTTATCTATTTTACGAACAATCTTCTTACTATCTTCTCTCTCGACATCCTTTAAAGTATCGCCATTTAAAATTGGACCATTTGATAAACTGACGCTACCCTTCATAATTTTTCTCCATTTTGGAGTCACAATCTCTTTGTATTCCAGTTTCTCTAATCTTGTGCTAGCAGCCATTGAGTAAGGGATTATAATATTATCAATATCATATTGAGGTGTAGTGGATATTCTCCTCTTTTTAGGTAGTGTAGGAGTACCACCTAACTGAGGGAACGATTCATCTGAGAAACTGGGTGTATTAGTGCTGTTTCTTTTCCTTGGAATTCCTGAAACAAAATGGATAAAATCACTTGTCAATAATAACAAACATGTATTACTAAATAAACATGTGTGTATAACTACATTATCGCAAGACAAGATTAACTGTAATCATAATGATGTGTGTTGCAGAATATTATATACTATCTTGTACAGATAGAGATAGATATTATTATTTTCATAGTGAGAGATTATGTTTACCTTTCCCTAAACGATCACATGATATATCAAAAGGTGATGAACAGGGTGAAAATGACTTACTTCTCTCTAATCCTATAAATAAATACATATTTAAAATGATAATTATTGTGTGTGTCCATGTCACATGACTTACTTAAAACAGAACGGACTGAATGAGTATGGATTACAGGAGTCAAGTTACCAGCGGCCTTTCTTCTTTTTGATAACGGCAAAGAAGCATAAGAATGCTCTTGTAATATTTGATGTAAAGTTTTATCCAATCTCAAATTAGAAGAAATATCTACAAAAAATATATATCAAAACACTATTATACTACACTATACTATACTATACTATACTATACTGCACTGTATTGTACTATACTATACTATACTGTACTATACTGTACGGTACTATAATATACTATACTATACTGTACTATAATATACTGTACTATACTATACTGTAATGTACTGTACTGTACTACACTATACTGTACTATACTGTACTGTACAATACCGTAATGTACTGTACTACACCATACTGTATTATACTATACTGTACTATACTATACTGTACTATACTGTACGGTACTATAATATACTATACTATACTGTACTATAATATACTATACTATACTATACTGTAATGTACTGTACTGTACTACACTATATTATACTATACTGTACTGTACAATACCGTAATGTACTGTACTACACCATACTGTACTATACTATACTGTACTATACTACACTATTTATAATGTGTATAATCATATATTTAATATACACACTTACTAAACAACAGGAAGAGTCTAACAATTTATCTAATTTCATTTGTGTCCTGTACTGGAAACCATACTTTACATGTACATACATGTATATACATGTACATATATACATGTACATGTACATATAGACATGTACATGTACATGTACATGTATATATATACACTTGTACATATACATATAGACATGTATATATACATCTAACGATATATCCAGTAGTATATAACACATGTACATATATACATGTACATGTACATATAGACATGTACATGTACATGTACATGTATATATATACACTTGTACATATACATATAGACATGTACATGTACATCTAACGATATATCCAGTACTATATAACACATGTACATATATACATGTACGTGTATACAGTACAAGCACTGGTAGTATGACATATATACCTGTTGGTTGAGAAAGGAATGGATGACAGGCAGGATCTATTTCCCTCTCTTCATCACACAACTTCTTTGTCTGCTTCTTCATTCTCAATAATTTACGTTTAGGGGCGTGCTTCAATCCTCGTGTACGTGCACAGGTTTGACTGGTTTCGTCCATCAACAGTACAGGTAAACTGTAGCCCAGTATATCTCTTACCTGTACTTGAGGTGAAACTAAACTAGGATTTGTCAGTAGCATCTGTCTAATCTGACAGGCACATGGAGTTATAGGGAGTCCATTACCTGCCATTGGTTTGGGTTTCGATAATGACGTCAGGAAAGAACCATTAGTGTCCTTATGCGATGTGTCTCCATTTTGTACTCCACAAACACATGGGATAGAGAACGGGTTATGTGATGTAAATTGGATAGTTTCTTTTGGGGGGACAGACTGGAGGAGAGAATCGAGTTGAAATATCTTTTGGTTAATGGAGGTTACTTGATGACAAAGCCACGCCCACTGGGAACCAATCCTAGTACGATCTTTTTCCCACTTTTGTTTAGCATATAATCTCCTATTAGAAATATTATATATATAATTATATATATATATAATTATATATTATATAAGGTAGCGAAGTATTACTGAACATTAGTACAGTACCGGTTACATTGCTAAAAGCTTCCTCAAGTGTGTAGTTATCATTCTTTATATCATATTTAGGTACAACATTTCACTATCGGACTTGTAATGAATGTTGTGGTTGAAATAAGATATATATCTATTAAAAAATAAACTATTGATATGAACATCATAATATTATAATTATTATTATATGGAGCTCATGAAATAGTGTATTAAAATTTTCATTAACTCCCGCATTTCAAACACATTTCTTGAGGGAAAGTCTATTGCTAAAACCACTTTTAGTAATGTATTAATAATGTTAACTAACTATAACTACAAGTAAATTACAAGTGTACTGTAATAACTATAACTAAAAATGAATCATTGCCAATAATGGTCACTCTAAACTAATGTTTAGTAAGCCTTTTGTTATTTTAGTTAATTATTATAATCTATAAATAAAATTGAGAAACTAGTCATTAATTTAAAAAATAACACTATTTAATATATCTAATTAAACACATTATAATTATATTGAAAATAATATCATAAACTGTTAATTTAAATTCATAATTACCCATTATTAAAATTACATACCATAAGAATACATAGTCTATGAATATCATTAAATTAATTAGGCCACTGAATGTGATTACATATTGTACAATGCTATAGTATATGTCATATAAGGTAATACTAATGATGTTATGTGTGTGTGTGTCACAATATCTACGTGGCAACAGGAAGTACACAGTAGTTATAAACATGACTTATATATTAGGAAATAACACAGTTTTAAAATAATTATAATATTAATTTTATTATATATAAATGCAATTTTTTGTTTCAAATTATAAATATCGGGAGAAATGTAACTGCAAACTAGAAAATAATATAACACTTGCTAATTATAATACCACAATGCATGCATTATGATAGAGTAATACAATACATACGGATAGGTGTTTACAATGCACATGTTCAAAAGAACGTCATTTCTAGATTAGACTACAGGGTGAATTTACAAGTTACATCACTCCATTTGAAAATCCAATCAACACATTACTTAATTATTAATACTATCAACAATTAATAACGCACCTACAAATGGGAGTTTGATTATGATATTCTAATCTTAATTTCTAACCTTGTGTGTCTGTAATCTCTTTTCTCTTTGATAACAGGTTCTTCCTCTTCGTCTGAACTGCTACATGTTGCATCATCATCAACAAACTTTTCCAAACATTGGAGATGTTTCTGAAGTGTGTAGGTACTTTCTGTTAACGTAGAGTGAGAAGCAGAGTCTGGAGTACAAGGACCAGTCAATAACGAATCCACAGAACTGTTTGAAGAGTCAATGCTTATTTCAGGGCTGGTTAAAGGAGGCGTGGCTTCATTCGATCTATCGTCTAATCTTTCAATTCCCGGAATAGTGGACATTGCTTTAGAAGACTTAACTTGCTCCAAGCAATGGGTGTGGCTTAGATTTAACTGTCTCTGACGAAGATTTAATAAGGATTTCGTTATATCTTGTTCGATCTTCATTTGTGTGTTCGACAAATGAGTTGATGTAGTTTTCATGAGTGATGTACCATGCTGTGTTATAATATCAGATAGTAGTCGCGAGGAGGTGGTACCAGGTTTCAACATACAACTATGTTGCTTTGTTGGAGTAGCTTCAGTTTTGACAATACCATTTTTATGAGGTACCTTGTTTTTAAGAGTCTTCGTCAGAGCAGCCAATCTTAAAGCCATTTCATAACCACCATTCAAATCCTTCTTGGTATCAGCGGGATGTTTATCGTTTTTGGTTGATGGCAGGGGAGTATGGACCATACTGTGCTTTCTATCAACTCTTTGCATGTCACAAACACACAAACAGCAAACAAGAAACAGGGAATAGCTGGGAGAAGGACACTTAACTCCTCTCCGTTCTTGTTTACGATACGATATAATACGATTCCTCTCTAATATCTGATACGAGTCTTCAGTAAATCATAACCTTTCTGTTCTCCTTTAGCTATCAGAATGTCTCTCATGGACTGCCAAGAAGTTGTAAGGGCTGAAGTAAACAAACCGCTAACAGCTACTCGACGCACTTGTAAAATAGTGTAAATATTCCAAGACTGTGCCCTCTGTAACAGTATTTTAGGGCGTACTTAGACTGTCAAAAGCTTATGAGAATTACTGGACGACAACTACACTGAGGAGGAGCTTAAGAAACACAGAGGAACAACTATTTAAGGCCGTCACTCTATGAGCCATGTGCTTCGAGGTCATCAAAGCAACATAAGCCCGCTAATAACCATCCTTATATGGATATGGGAGACCACCCTTCACGTGACCAGTTATTAATGACGTCATGATTTAAGCAGGTTATAAAACACCTCTTCAGCCATTTTACTTCTTCATAGAGATTCCCTTGCAGTCATGGCATCTCAATCCTTACTTGCAGTACCTCCAAAGAGTACAAAGTCAGTTGACTTTCAAGAGAAATTACCACGTTTCATTGCTAATAATTATGATGATGAACCCTCTAAATTTATGGATGCTATCAAAGAGCTGAATGGCCTCAGGGAAGCTTGTGTTGTGAAGTCACCAGATAGACATGAGACAGGCTTAGACCTTATCATAAGGTGTGATTGTAAATATACAATATTGACTACGTGTATTATAAATCATTTAATTAATGTCATGTGACTTTGTACCCTCTATCATGTTATCTAGGTATTTATAATTAATGTCATGTGACTTTGTACTCTCTATCGTGATCTAGGTATTATGATCAGCTCGTAGCAATAGAAAATAAGCTACCAATCTCTGAAGGACAGGTATGATAAGGAACTAACTCCAACTTAAATCATATTCATAGCTTATCATGACATCATTATCCTGTCACATGATGATCATTTAATCACATGACACTTGTATTGAAATGATATGTTGTGTTGTTTCACAGATCCATATTAAGTTCAATTGGAATGACGCATTCCAAACTGGATTCATTGGATCAAAAAGTGCTTGTAAGTCAACACACACATACATACATATGTACATGCATATATATACGTGTATATACATACATACATACATATGTACATACATATATACATGTACATACATACAGCCCTAGTGTCTGGTATATATGAAAGATGTTGCGTACTCTTCAATATTGGTTCTCTTCAATCATTGATTGCTAAATCTCAGAATTTTGATAGTGACGAAGGTCAGAAGAATGCTGCGAAGTACTTTCAGGTAAACCAATTAAATATCATTTTCAATTTCCTTAATTATGAATTATAAATGAGGCTTACTTACTAACCACAGAGTATTTCATCTGGCTACAAGTAGCATATATATGCTTGTATGTTTTTGTCAGGACTATAACTATACCATGCTATTTCTCACTAGGGGGCGGCAGGAACATTTCAGCTGTTAAGGGAACAGGTTTTTGCTCATTTACAGACAGCACCGACACCAGATCTATCGGCTGAGACCACAACAGCTTTATCAACACTTATGTTAGCACAAGCTCAAGAGGTTTTTGTATACAAAGCCTATAAAGGTTATCTTTCAATATGCTTATATAATCCAACTAATATTTAATTAACGTTCATTAATGATGGGTGTTTACTCATTATGGAGGGACCCTATTATTAATAATATTTTATTACAGATAAAATTAAAACGCTTGTTGTTGCTAAACTTGCTATGCAGTGTGCAGATTTGTATTCTGAGGCATTAAGCAATATGCAAGTAGGATCAATACGTTCTCAATGGGATAAAGGATGGCTCTCCACTGTGGCAGCTAAAAGCCATTATTTTCATGCTGTAGCTCAACATCACATGGGTATTGTTGCTCAAAGCAACAAATCTTTTGGAGAGGCTGTTGCTAGGATGAAGGTATGTTGTGAGAATGGTGTATCCATGGTTACCAGGCTTTTTTTATTGTAGAAAGCACAAGAATTGCTCAAAGATGCTGAGAGAAAGGGAGAAGGAAATTTTAAAACTTATGTGAGTAATTCCACCTCAATCTATGTTTGTGATATTACCTCTTCAATTCAGGAGATTACTAGTACTATTAGGAGAGACTATGAGGCTGTTGTAAAAGATAATAATTTCATTTATAATGATCGTGTACCTGACTTTGGAACACTGGAGCCTCCTGGTAAAGCCTCTTTAGCAAAAACTATACAATTCCAGAGTCCTGCTTCAAACTTCCTTGATCTGTTTGTTAATCTTGTATCTCTACCTGTCAGTCGAGCTCTGTCTGCCTATAATGCTAAAAAAGAAGAATTAGTGAGTGGAGAGCTGGAAAAGATTCGAACAGCTAGTTCGAACTTGAATGAGTGAGTCTTTTATTCATAAATTATTTTAATTAATTACTTATTAATTATTAAGAATGCTCGCTAATAAGAATCTGCCAGCTGCTATTGAAGATGTTAGCGGTGATGAGGTTCCAGAATCTATAAAAGAGAAGAGTGAACAGCTGAGAAGTCAAGGAGGAATTGACGCCATTGAAGAGAAGATCTACTCTCTACCTGAACTACTGCAAAGAAACAGAGAAATACTAGATGAGGTTACTATCTATCTATCTATCTATCTATCTATTTATCTATCTATTTATCTATCTATCTATCTACCTATCTATCTATCTACCTATCTATCTATCTACCTATCTATCTGTGTTGATAAATCTCAACATCTATTTATATATGTATCTATTTCATTTTATCTTCCTATTTAGACTCAGCGAATGCTTGATGAAGAAGAGAGGGAGGATCGGACTATGAAAGACCGTTTTAATGAGAAATGGAAGAGAACCTCATCATCTAATTTGACAGAGAGTATTAGAAATGAAGTAGCCAAATTCCAAGGAATAGTGGAAACAGCAACAAAGGTATGTCAAATATTTATAAATACTATTATTACTATTTAACAATGGTTCCATTGTTTCTCCTCAGTAGTGTTCATTATTACATAATGACAATGAATATCATAACTGTCCAATTATAATTACATGTATATGTATGTAGCTACATGCTGCTGTAGTAAACCATTCCCTGTCACATTTCATTTTCACATAGTTAACCAATCAGGTTACTGTACAGGTAGTAAATTGGTTGCCATGACTACGATATAGCACTTAGCTAGCCTCGTTACTGTTCCTCTATCTTGTACTACTAATCTCATCTATTTCTCTCTCTCTCTTGTAGGCTGATATGACAGTAAAACAAAAGTTTGAGTCTCATCGTTCATCAATCATTACTCTGGGTAAAGATGAACAAGATCTTGAATCTTCAATACCTAAGGCTGGAGCAATGGCTACCATTATATCAGGAAGTCAGGTAGATTAATATTCTCTCTATTAATATCAGTTATAACATGTTGTGTGTTTGTTAGTCTGTTCATCAGCTACGTCAGTTAATGGAAGATGTAAAGACACTGAAAGCTGAAAGAGAAGTACTTGAAAAGCAACTGAAAGAACCTGTTACTGATATTAGTAAGCCACACCCCCTAATTATATCATCATATTCATCCTGTTGTATATATTAGCACCCAAGTTTCTTGATGCTCTAAAGACTATTGGAGATGTTGATGAAGAAGCCATATCAGAAGCTCATTTACGTACCGAGTATGGCAAGCTTCAAGAACAGGTTTTTAAAGTATTAATTATAAATTATTCAATGTTACAAAAACTTATTACTCAGGTATCAGAAAGTGTTGAGCGACAAACTGATCTGGAGAAACGTATAGAGGTTACTTATGCTCAGTTCCAACGAGAAACCCAGCAACATGGTACCTCGGCTAGAGATAATACTTTAAAAGAACTAGCTACAGGATTTGATGTGTATCAAGAAATAATGAATAATTTACAAGAGGGATCACAGTTTTATAATAATCTCACACCTCTTCTTGTCAAGCTACAAAGTAAAGTGTCTGATTTTGTGTTTGCACGTACAACTGAAAAGGACGATCTATTAAAGTACATGTCTCTATATTTATGTGTATATATTATAATGATTTATCATTTTAGGGAACTTCAACGTACGATAGTTCAAGCACCGACCACTCAACCACCTGCAAATCCACAGTATCAACAAGCACAAGGTCACATAATACACTTATAATATCTTTTGCGTTTTGTGATCAATACCCCCTTTTAATAATTAGATTCAAAGAAAGGTCCTCCTCGTCCTCCACCACCCACACCTGGTGGTCCTCCTCCTCCTCAGGCCCCCACATCTGGTGGTCCTCCTCCTCAGCCATATCCAACTAACGCACCACCACCTCATGGGTACTATAACCAACCTCCACCACCACAAGGTGAGATATCTGAAAATTAATACAATATTCAAATATCTCATATATAGCACCTGGTTACATGCCTCCTCATCAAGGTTATCGACAACCTCCACCACAAGGTTATCAACAACCTCCACCTCAACCTTACTATGGTCACCAACCACCACCTCAACCTTATTATGGTCACCAACCGCCACCAACTGGATATGCACCCCAACCTTATTATCCACCAGGAACTGTCCCTCCTCCCCAACAACCATATGCAGGGTATTATCAACCACCTGGTAGGTCTGGTTACATAACTCTTTACGCACTAGTATATTGCATCAAACAGTGAAACCCTTTATTGAGGACACCCATGTTAAGGGCAGTCCCAAACTGTGCTTTATAATATAAATTCACTCTGAAATGGGGGACACCCCTGTAATCAGGATGCTTATTGCTGTCTGCAATGAAGGGGTTCCACTATACATATGTACATGTACATGTAGTTCTAGATGTACTCTAGTTGTTGTTGATTATATAAATTACTCTACAATGTTACATAATCTTTCTTATTTAGGTTATCAGCCGTATCAACCACCTCCCAACAGAAGATAAACATTTACACATAATATCATAATATTGATATTATTAATTAGTCAGATTATTAATTTGTGTGGTTTTATCATGATTGAATTGTACTTTGCTCTGAATATAAAATTCTTTAGATTATTAGTATTAATTAATGAAATTCAGGGCTGTGACACTTGGACGAAGAAGCCCTATTCCATTCAATGGCAATATAGCCAGTCTGGACCCCATGACATGGACCAAGCCCTGTTCCGTGAACACTCCTCATGCCATCCCAATCAGGACCTATGCAGATGCCCATGTAGCCATTCCAGACCCCATGACCCAGCCCCATTCTAACAGTACAAGTACATGAACATTCCTCATACTACCCCCACAAGGACCACATGCATGCAGTGCCAATATAGCCAGCCAGTCTGGACTTCATCACACAGACTCAGTCCTATTCCAATAGTACCTATATATGCACATGGACTCAGTCCTATTTAATTAATAGTAATAGAGTTGTTAATTACATATTGTGCAACAACTAATTAACAAATCCTTCTGTTATGACATCAATGGACTCCATATTCACTAGTAGGACTTCGTGGTTCAAGCTGAAATATCAAAATAGAGTGTGGCATTATTAAAGAACTTTAAACTTTATTTTAGGACATAAACATGTCACATGACTCTCACATGTCAATACAATAAACAGAAAAGATGAAATACAGGGAAAAAAATAAGATATTACCTGTTCCCCCCATGAGGGGAATTCAGGAGTGAGGGAGAGATGGAGGGGTCTGGCCACCAATCCTGGGATAGAAAGGAAAAATATAAATATAAAATACATATACAACAACAGTTATTGTTTTTGTGTGAGTGTAATATTGGGTAATCTTGAATTCTCTTCTCCTAATTCTTGATTTTTGGTTTGAAGGTGTTGAAGTTCTTTCATCATCTGAGATCGTTCTTCTTCTAAGGTCATGATGCGTTCTTCCAATGAGTAACATTCCTGTACTAAATCCTGCTTGTTCATTGCCTCTAGTCTATCCATACGGAGTTGCATATACACTTGATTGAAATCAGCTTCCAAGAAGGCTTCTTGTTCCTGTAAATCTTCGTCTTCATTTTCATAAGCATCATCACCTAAACGGAGAAGAGAAAAATATGGAGGAGAAGAGAGAGGAATATCAATATCTGATGAAGGGGGAGTAAGAGAAAGAAGAGGACCAGCCACATTGGCATGGTAAGTAACCCCACCTGAGGGGGAGGAGTCAATAGACACACATCGAGCTAGATCTGAGGTTGATTTGTAAGTTTGGGACTCAGTTCGATCTTCCATTAAAAATTGGGTAGTGTTGAAAGGAGCCACTGGACGTCTGGATTTTAGTGCTAACTCGGCATCCTTCTTCGCTATACGAGCTGTCTCCCATTGTTCTAATCGACGTCTTTCTTCTTGAGTCATCTTTGCATATGGTTTCCATTTTGGACGGTTCTTTTTCTTTCCTCTACGATGCTTCTTTCTGCATTCACTGTCACTATTATGAACAACCTTCTGCTCACTAGTGTCTTTAACCTCTTCTTGTCTGTCTACATTCTCGCTGATTATACTGTTCTCCATCTTGTTGAATATATATGTTGTGAGAGGAAAGAGACGATCTACGTACATACTATTCTAAAAATTAAGAAAGTATTATAGAAAGTGGACTGCGATCTTTAAAAAATGTGATAAAAGATCTGAAATGGACGATGAATTTATGCCGAATAAGTTAAAATTAAAACCTCTCTTTGCGCAACAACTTCTCTAACGCCTTTAACAACGTATAGCAATGGCTGACAATGACAATCATGTCTCCTTTTATACTACACTACTAATTTGCTGAGGTATTCATCCGGTCGTAGCTGCAACGTCCTATTTGATGTCGTCAAGGTGACGTTCACATGATAGTCACACCCTAACAAAAACAATATGACAACCGAATATACTTCATTTATACAAAAGAACTGAAGAGAATGAGTTCAACTGTTAGATTTCCTGAAAATAGAAGATTAGATGGTAAAATTGACTCCTTTTTGATTGGTCCGGCATTACGTAATGATGTTTGTCATAACTTATACCGATTCTCACAATTTAACACAGCTGGTACTAATCCTTGTGTTTCATCAGGTCCTTGTAGACTAATTATTATTTTTTATTAGATTTACAAGAATTGGTTTTGCCGTCCATAAATGATGTAGTTGACGGAAGGTAAATTCTAATTAATGCCCAATGTGTTTGATATTAACTTTTTTTACTAATAAATTATAGCGAAATGAAATGGAGTCAAAAATCATTATTACTGAAACATGAATTATTACGACAGATTAAAGTTTCAAAAATACATTTAGAAGTTAAAGAACGATATCTTGAACAACAGAAAACAAGTCTTAAGAAACTTATTAAATATGCGAAAGTATCTCCTCTCATGGCATCCGAGGTTCTTCAGGATGGAGTCAAAGATAAAACTCATCAATGGATTTGGAGAAAGAAACTTATGTGTGTTGCATTTGATGAGGGAAAGCGTTGTCACTCAATTGCAATCCCTTACTCAAAATATTGCATTCAACGTATGTATTAATTACTTAATTAATATACCTAATTAATGACACACCCTCATTATGTATGCATTCTCTATTTAATGCCCATCATATACTTGTAATTATATTAACACTATAATTATAGTAAATAAGTAATAAGTGATAATTGTCATAGAAATTAATTAGTATGGTTTTCTATTTAATGCCCATCCCTCCTATACATGTATATGTATGTACTACGAACAGACATATCTAGCACATCATTACTGAACTCTTTTCTAGTAAAACAAATAAGGACATCATTATGTAACTCTAGGAACAGTTTCAGAAAAATGTTTTTTTCCAGTCAAAAAATAAGTACCAAGGCTATAGTTCATGGTCTGATTAGATTTTCGAGAGAATATTAAAATGCTCACGGTTCCTACAAACAACATTTTGGATCAAAAATACTGCAGAAACATACTAAGGACATCATTATGTAACTCTAGGAACAGTTTCGTAAAAAATTTTTTTCCATTCAAAAAATAAGTACCAAGGCTATAGTTCATGGTCTGATTAGATTTTCGAGAAAACACTAAAATGCTCGCTGTTACTGCGAGCAACATTTAAAAGCCGAATAAGGACAGCATTATGTAACTCGAGGAAAGCAAAAATTTCAGCCCAATCTGAAATAGTGTACTGAAATCAACCTATTACTCTAATTAATGCCCATCATTGTTATTTTAGATGTACTGACTGATAAGAAACAAGTTCTTTATAAGCGATGTATCGCTATTGATAGTACTTCTCTCAGACAATGTCATAAACCAGTACTTGAAATACTACAAGATAAACCATATTGTAGAACACATGCTACAACATTTCTAGAGGTAATTATCACCATATTAATAATATTATGTGGTGTATGTATGTGTTGATTCAGAAATGTTCTTTTCCATAGGTAAAGAAAACTACATCAAAATTGAATCCATCCACTGCCAAGTCGAAAGGGAAGCGTAAAATATCACCAGGCAGGCAAAAAGCAAAGGTACAGGTTATAATTGTAATTTATATAATTATACATAATTAATCTTTTTTACAGGTTACTGAGGTCAAAAAAGTCATTATAAAGCCTAGTTCATTACCTCTCCAACCACCACCTCCAACTGAACCACTCTTAACTCAATCTTCTATCCATACTCAATTACCAACATTACCTGTACTTAGCTCCTCTTCATGGAGTTCAGCTGAAAGTGAAGGAGAAGAAAAGAGAGCTAGAGTAGATAGTATTGGAGTGGGTCCATTGTTACCAATGACTCCTACTTTACCTAATCTCACAAAAGACATGCCTTTAGTATTAACACCAAACGAACACAAGTCATCAAATGATGACAGTCTCTTACCTTTCTCTACAAATTCAGTTAATTCTCTGCTCTGTCCAACATTAGCACCACCTGTTGTCCTCTTACCTCCTGATGCAACACTCCATGGTAATATTCTTGATGACAGTTCAAGTGGAGATGAATAATTACATTAATTTTTTTTAAATGTTATTAATCATTTTCAATATAATTTTAGTGAGAAAGAATCCATATTTAGATACTAAATTCATCTTGCATAGAAATATATTTAGAGGGGCTGGAATATTACATTAATACAAGTTGTATCACAATCTGCACAATACGATGGTTGCCATGGAAATACATAATGATCTGTATGTCCAATGATAACTAAATTACTGATGAAGTCCACAGTCCAGGAAACAACATGCCAAGAGCAGAATCTGAACCACTGACCTTGCGATCAAGAGGCCCAAGGTCTAACCACTGCGCCACACTGCCTCCTTAAAAAAGAGTGCCTATCAATCTGGGCTATTCAGGTGTTGATAGGCCACTCTTTTTTAAGGAGGCAAGTGTGACATAGTGGTTAAAGCCTGGGCCTCTTGATCGCATGTTTCCTGGGAGGAGTCTTTCTGTGGACTTTATCAGTTTATAAACACCTTCAGGTTAGGCTAATCCTACATAAATAACTTCACTTCTAAATTACTGGTTGCCATAGTAACTAGATCATGTACATTGTTTTGATTCAAAATTTTCAATTAATAACACAATATTGCATGATGAATTATTACTATATACAGTTATATACATGTGTCTATAAACCTGTTTATAAAACAGGTTACTATTCAAGTATAACTAGATTTCAAAACCAGTACAACAGGATTTACAAAGCTAGTTAACATACACAAAAAGAAAAGAAATTTGTCTAGAGTTCAGAGCAAACAAAATAACAGGAATTCATTTTTAATAAGAGGAGGAGATGTAACAGATCATTGTTCAGAAGTTGTTGGATGTTTTTTCTTTGTGTTAGTAGTAGTAGTAGCATGATGTCTTTTAATATACAGATCCAACAATTTAGTCTGTAAAACGAGATTCTAATTAATGCCCAACGATATAGTAATATATAATTAATGCTTTATATTCTGTACAGAAAGCTAACAAATTTGGTATCTAAAAAACTCATTTCCTGATACCTAATTTTGCATATGTCCTGTAAAAATGGTGGCCAGAATAACAAGCCTTGATTTGCAGGAAATGTTTAATTCAGTCCACATAATAATGATCTGTAGTATTAATATACAAACCTGTGAGGATGAGAGAGCTCCTAAGTGTGGTCTTAAAAGCTCTCCTACGATTCCATGAATTTCTACCAGACAGAAAACACTAGCTTTTCGGACATTGCTCTCTTCATGACAGTATCCCTAAAAACACAAAAGAGATATGAGATAAAAGAGACATTAATATTTCCTGATTTAATACCTGTACGATACCGGGTACTAGAGTATTAAGTCTGGCTTCCATTTGAGATCTGTCTGTATGTGACACCAACTATAACAAGATATAATTATACATAAATACATACATACATACATACATACATACATACAGTACATACATACATACATTACATACATACATACATACATACATAGTATTACATACATACATACATACATACATACATACATACATACATACAGTACATACATACATACATTACATACATACATACATACATACATAGTATTACATACATACATACATACATACATACATACATACATACATACATACATACATACAGTACATACATACATACATACATACATACATACATTACATACATACATACATATATATATATATATATACACCTTTGATAGTAATTTTAAAGCTCCTAGATTAGATGTATCTGCACCATTTGAAATTTGAGGTTCTAATATATTTAAAAGACGTTGAGGAGGTAATGATCCAGACAGAGGTGTAAACAGATCTTCAGAGGCTTGACTAACATTACAATCACCATCTTTAAATAAATCTAATACAACAGTTACAAGTTCATCAGTAAACTGAGTTACACCAGGAGGACGAGCTTTTAATAACTCTCTCATTACACGTAGTGTCATAGTCCTTACTAGAGCTTCATCATCCTGTGTGTGGAACAGTGATTAATTAAATAATTTAATTAACTATTAATTAACCTGCACACATTCTATTAACACAGTGAATGTTTCTGATATATGATCACTCCAACTCCTGTTGTCATATGAACGAGCTAATGTATATAGGCTTTGTAGAGCAGTACCACGCAACTTGGGACTAAGGAGAGAAGAGGAGTGTTATGAGGAGGAAGAGGAGGATGTCATTAATATCCACCTTGTTGCATTCTTTAACTGTTTCAATAGTAGACCAACTTGATCTTGTGCTTCCCCTACAAGTATTACAATTATGTTACATGTATATGTCATGTGACTGTCATATGACTATATAATTTAATACATGACATATATAATTTAATACATGACATATATAATTTAATACATGACATATGACTATATAATTTAATACATGACATAAATACAATACTTTGTGATTTTTACAGGATGATCACTATTTTGAAAATTAATAACACATATGTACATTGTATACCAAAATAAGTACTTAGAGGAAAGCATTTCATTGAATTATTTGGTCACATGTACATCACATGACTTACCATCAGGATCAGGTGCTCCAAAGTCTAACACAGGTAAATGTGAAATGAAATGATCTAGCATAAACCCTTGACTAGATGGTGGACGAACATCCATTGAGTTCCTGATGCCATTAGCATATCCAGGAGGAAGAGATAACGTAGTGACATTCTCTGATTGTGAGGAAGCAGGACGGCGATACCGGTCACGTGACACAGGTGTGACCTGAGTATATGTATACATCATTCGCTCAGGATCTACACTCTGAGCTCTAGGTGGGTAACCTCCACTCTGTCTACTGCTAGGACGAGGTATTCGAGAAGGAGTATTACGCCCACCTGAGGAAGATAGTCTTCCCGCAGATACAGGGAGACGACTTTGAGGAGTACGATTAGATTTTGGTGTGGACACACCATCATATCCCAAGGTAAACATGTCAGGAGAAGATGAGGTATGACGAAATGTGGATAGAGTTTCAGGTACTAGATCCAGCTGTTTTGGAGTGCGACTTGTATTTGTCTAGAATAAATTAAAATAATTTATGTTATAATTAATCACAATTACTCACTTTATTAGTGGGAGTAGCATTAATTCTTTTGGGAGATGGAAGAGGTGATTCAAATTCCTCACCACTGCTTGAAGTGTCCTGCATAAATCCTTTGATAATTCTATCAGCATTATCCTATATCAATGAAAATATTTATATAGTCACTCTCTCCGTACCCTAATGACTCTCTCTGTACCCTCATGAGTGTCTTTGTACCTTCATCCTTCACTCCTCACTCTATACCCTCCTCCTGTTCTGTGTATCCTTGTCCCTTTCTCTGTATGCTCGTCCTTTTCTCTGTACCCATGTCCCTCTCTCTGAACCCTTGTCCCTCTCTCTGTACCCTTGTCCCGTTCATCATACACTCATCTCTCTTTGTCCTCATACTCCCCTCTCACCTGAAGATTCCTGGGTACTCCTCTCAACATTAAAGAGAACGCGGCAGCATTCAGGTTAAATAGATCATTAACAACACGTTGACTAGCTTTACGTATTTCCACACTCTTGGGTTCTATTGTGAGACTTAATAACTTTGAAAATGTTTGTCTAATATCTAAACAGAGAGAAAGATGCATAATAAATAGATATATATTAAATAAATGCATTGTAGGTGATAGATTCACATAGATAGATAGATAGATAGATAGATAAATAGATGGATAGATAGATAGATAGATAGATGAAACCTGGAGTGTCTTTAAAATCTTCTGAATTCATTGAAGGAATTAATTCATGAACATATTCTAACCACGCCTGTTTCACTCTGTTATTCATAGGTTGTGACTGATCATTAAGAATACGACACAATACATTGAACTGTTGATCATATAAAAAAGTACGTCTTGAGGAAGTAAGAGGAGAAGGAGGAGGAGGAGGAGGAGGAGGAGGAGGAGGAGGAGGAGGAGGAGAAAGGGTAATTAAAGGCATGTTTGATATAATAAATTAAATAGCCACTCAAAGGGTCAAAGCTAACGAAATTTGGTATCCTATAAAAACCAGAAAACAATTGATCAATAAGCAAATTAGTGATTAACAGCATTTATTAACATTCCTGACATACTAATTAACATTCCTGACATACCTAACAGTTTCTAATACGAGCTGTAATTTAAATTGTATAGATTTGGTCATATCAGTTCCTTGTTTGTGTAATAATCTCAATAGTAGCAGGAATAGCCAGTCATCAAGATAAGCATGATGCTCTTCAATGAAACGAATCAATGTCTCTAGAAACAGTCCATATACCTAATAAATGTAGGGAATAGATAGATGATAGATAGATGAATGGATAGATGGATGAATGGATAATTATATGGATGTATGGATGGATGGTGATAAACAGATAGATAAATAGATGAATGAATACATTACATGACATGACAATGTCACCCACACATAATACACGAGAATAACAAGATATACTATCATAACAAATATATATATATATATATTATACACTATATAATAATTATATATAATACAGTATATAATATATAAGTGATGTGTATTATATACTTTAGCATGCGGTTCAGCAAATAATCTCTTGAAAACATCTTTGATTTTTAATGTGTCAGTATGTCTAGAAGAGAATGAGGGAGAGATGAGGGAGGATAGTGAGGGTGAGGGAGGATAGTGAGGGTGAGGGAGGATAGTGAGGGTGAGGTGAAGGGAGACGTAGGGAGGATAGTGAGGGAGAAACAAGGGTGAGGAGAGAAGGGAGATGGAGGGAGGATGATGAACTATTTAAACTTACGAGAAATGTACATCACTTTCAAACATGAGATGTATTTGAACAATTCCATCTCTTCTATCAGACCAAGACTTAGATACACACAATTTAATCAGCTCATCTAGATCCTAAAATGAACATATAAATAAAAACAGATATATTGATATCATAAATAGAGAATGATATACAGACAAAATGGACGAAGGTAGATAGAAGAGGAAGAGATATGATAAATATAATTAATTGATAATGTATGAATATTTAATTAGATACTTACATATGCAATATTTAGTAAACAGCCAGATAATTACACGAGCTAATGATGGGACTCACTCAGGAACTTTAACCTAGTTCTAATACGAGGTCATTAAATCCCTTGCTTGTTATGTTATCAGGTAATACACAGTATAGCACAGGGCTACTGAAATATTTAGCTAAATGAATTTAATACTATGAATGGACATTTCAAATTAATTTATTTTATTTATATATCAGTTCCTGGGATTCATAACTCTTAATGAAATACCAAAGATTATTAACACATTATATTGTAAATTAATTATTCCACAATATGTGTAGTAAGCCAACAACATTTGGTATCTAAGAAGCTTAATAACAGCACTTCCTGGATACCGAATGTCCCTGATTTCTTGTATGCAATGATGGAATAAACAAGGATTTAAAGATAACAGTTTGATCTTAAAATTGTTAGTGCCCTTTTGTGAACATCAAGTGAAATATTATAAAGTATTAAAAAAATGAAATTATTGATTCAAAATAAAAGAAAATAAAATCCAACTTTTACTATGTAATGATTCAATATTATTTTTAGTCCTTGTAATTAGAATTGTCCTCACAATTAGAGTCATTGAGGTGCATGTTACTCACAGTTACTGGGTTTGGGTACTTGGCTGCATAAGGACTGATTGAAATCTCTGATGATATGGAAAATGAAGAGCGCTCCGAAGTAACACTGCCAGCATCATCATCATCATCAACTCCTCCACCCTGGAGATAAATAGATAGGTAAATAAATATATAGATAGATAGACAAATAGATGGAGAAATAATTGATTAACTCACAAAGTGTTTTAATGCATCTTGTGATAATCCAGTTATCATTTTTTTTGGCAAGGATCCACTTTTACTTCTAACAGGTGAGCTATCATGATCCAATGTGGAATAATTCATACGTTTACTAGGAGTAACAGGGCGTTGCACAACACCATCTGATTGTTTACGAGATATAGGTTTAGTGGAGATTCTAATGGGAGCACCCAGACTAGAATCAGATACCAAGTTCTCTGAAGATTTACTGAGTTTTTTGTACGTTGAGAGACCTGGTTCAGTAGATCTTCGAGTTTTGTCAACTGCGACTTTCATTGTGGGAATACGAACTTTAATGGATGGAAGAATTGCACTGGAACTAGGGGGGCGTGGTGGTAATGAATCAAGTTCTATTGGATAGAATTACATGTAATAGACTGATACTCATACCAATAGACTGATACTCATACCATTACCGAACAAATGAAAACATACATTAATAGACTGATACTCATACCAATACTGAAAATAATGAACACATGAAAAGATTGACTGATACCCATACCGCAACAGACTGATACTGGTACTAATACAGACTGATACCCATACCAATACTGATGATTAAATTACATTACAATTAACAGACTAACCAAATACTCCTAAATTAGACTTCTTTAATTTAGATCTGACAAAGAAAAACAACAAATAAGTAAGAGAGAACAGGAAGGAAGGAGGGAGGGAGGGAGGGAGGGTGAGTGTGAAAGAGGGAGTAGGAAGGGTGGAGGATGTGACTCACTTGACTTGTGAGAGTTGAATTTGACCAGATGATGAGGAGCCATTTTTCTCATCATTTAAATGTTTTTGTACGTTAGAATCAAAAGAATCAAACAGTTTATCGGCAGCAGTTGGATAATGAGAATGATAACCCCAAAATGCTCTGAGGAAGAACACAGGGTACATCAATGATGGAAACAAAATACCTTTATTAGATAATTAATGAACACACACACACACACAAGTAAACCAGCTGTTATTTGGATTTAGTATCTACACTTTGCTCATGTGCCAATAGTTTAGTGATTAGAGCACTAGTTAGGGGATTAGTTAGGATGTTTTTTCCTATTCCCATTAATAATGACTAAAGTCTGTTCATACATGAGTATATGCAATGACCTCAAATTATGATGTGATGACTTTATATGTAATATAGTGTATAGTTTAATGTCATAAGGTTAATACATGATTATACTGTAACTCAATAACTTATATGTACTATAGTGTATAGTTTAATGTCATAAGGTTAATACATGATTATACTGTAACTCAATAACTTATATGTATATAGTGTATAGTTTAATGTCATAAGGTTAATACATGATTATACTGTAACTCAATAACTTATATGTAATATAGTGTATAGTTTAATGTCATAAGGTTAATACATGATTATACTGTAACTCAATAATGAATTTAACATACAGAATTTAACATACACAAAAAAGATAATTATATGAAAATGGTGATGGTAAATATATTGTTGGTCATTCCATACTAAAATTATGAACATTTATCTGAAGTCATGATGAGCTCACCTTCTCATAAATTTTCTTGCTGTAGGATCAGCATCTTTAAGGCCCTTTACTATCACCTCTTCAATAGCACTTCCAGCTCTGTCTAACACTGTAGTATCCCAAATGTGTGTGATCATATCTAAAAACTCAGCACAATATTTACGAGTAGCTGGTGACTTAGAGGTTTGTATACACTGAGTTATAGGCCCAACAAGACGGTAACTAGGACAATTCTAGAGAAAGAGAGAGAGAGAGAGAGAGGTGAATAGTAGAGATACATGATGTTACAGGAGATGTAGAAAGAAAGAAAGAAATACACCTGAGGCAATGGAAAAATGAAAATGAGAGTTGCCTCAGGTTGGATTCAGACCCACGACACTCTATACTCCAGACAGATGCTCTACCAACTGAGCTACCAAGGCAGCCCAGCTGGCAGGGTCCGAATCAAACATCTCATACGCCTGTATAAACAGGCTAACTGAACATGTACATGAGAGGATAAACAGATAGACAGACAGTCAGACTAGATATAATTACTACAACACATACTATAGTGTAGTTATATACTCACTCTGATTAATATCTTCATACACACAGCAGCTGAAGAGGCCATTATTTTAGCAGAGTTAGGTAATAAAGCAATCAGATTTGGTAACATTGCCTCAGCAAATTGAGCCATTTCCACTCTAAGATGGAACGATAGACAACTTAGTGTGATACAAGCCTCTCGTACAACTTGAGATCTTAAATCTTTGATTGATTCATTAAATGGTATCTCAAGTGTACGAAGGAGTGGAATAAATGTTTGTTGATCCATAACTTCACATTGTACGATAGCTTTTAATTCTTTGAGAGACTCTATCCTAGAATCCCACTCTGTTTTCTTATTATTAAGAGTCTGATGTATTGATGAAATAGCTACCTCAATATCATGCTGTGTGAATATCTGTGAACGAGGAGAATGAATGTATAATGGTATGAGTTTATGGGAATGTGGGTATGATGAATGAATGTATAATGGTATGAGTTTATGGGAATGAGGGTATAAGAATGTGGTTATGATGAATGAATGTATAATGGTATGAGTTTATGAGTATAAGAATGTGGGTATGATGAATGAATGTATAACAGTATGGGTTTATGAGAATGAGGATATGATGACTGACATACATTCATTTGTGGAATATCAGAGAAAGCTTTGAGAAAGTCCTCTTCTACTAAAGCTCCTGAACCACCTCCTGAAGATAAGCCATTGGTCTTCCTTTTAGTAGCCAGTGAAGATATGGGTTGAGACGTCTGGGTGGACCCTTGAGTTTTAGCAGACGAGAGACTTGTTGAAGAGGAACATGACGAAACTGATTCATCCTATATGAAAGAAAGGAGTGGTCACATGACATTAAATGTAGTCACATGATATTTGAAAATTTGAATACAATAAGGTGCGGTTATGTATTGCAGTAATGAATATTTAATTAGAAAGATTAATGAATAATTAATAAGATATAACTTACATCATCTCCTGTCAGACCATTCACACCTCCCAATTTGTCAACTTCATCAAATTTTTTTAACACAATTTGAAGTTTAGAAGCTGGCAAACCTCTCTTGGACAGATCGATCCTCACCTTTACACCGACATGTTGATATATCTCTACCAAACAATCCAGAGCTCCTGATCTGACTTGAGCATTAGCATCTCCTAACATATCACATATTTTACCAACAAACTTAGACACTGAGATCTGACCGGATCCAAAACTAGAGAGATAGATAAATAGATTGATAGATAGATAGATATTAGATAGATAGATAGATGCTCACAAGCTAAGAGTTCTACTGATATACAATAGACCTTGCTCTTTCACTCTCCAATTCTTGTGTGATAAAACTCCTTCCAACACATATTCCAAGAATTTCTAATGATACATACATACAATAATACATGTACATACATACATACATATTCACATGTACATATATACATACATACATACATGTACATATATACATACATTCATATATACATACGTACTATACATGTACATAGATACATACATAGTATTACATACACACTTGTACAGATGTAGATTGTAACACACACAAGACACATACATACACATTACCTGAGGGCTGTTAACAGTGTCCTGCATAATCTGTTGTAACAGCATTTGTGATTTTTCTCTTACTTGTTCTTTAGCATCTCCTAGCTTCTCTCTAATCACTGGAACAACTATTTATATAATAATAACAAAAGATGATTCATGTATACTAACAATCACAAACTGTGATGTGTACATATCGGGTATTACAAAAACATATGTACATACATACATACATACATACGTACATACATACATACATACAGTAGCTGACATTATTAAGTTTATCACTTTACTTCAAATGTACTACACAGTATTACACCTTAGTACTATGCTATCACATACAAATGTAAAGGGAATTCACACATTACTATGATTACAGTATAAAGTAGTACTATAGTACTACTTAGAAGTACAGTTGACTATCACCTTATTAAAGTGTAGCTCCCATCTAAGTATGTAAACTTAATAAAGTCAGGTACTGTACATACATACATACATGAATGTACAGTGTAGATACATAATGTACATACATACATACATGTACATATATACATGTACATACATACATGTACATACATACTAATACCAATAGACTATTATCCTGTACATAAACATAGTAAAGAAACACAGTAGTAAAGAATCACTCAAAATATAGTGTACATGTACTAATAATTATATTAACAGAATTAGTAAGGAAGTGCGTATATTTGATGTTGTTAACTACATGTACACAGTACATGTAGTGTTTACATATATAGTAAATACACTAAGTAGAATTTAATGATGATGTAATATTTTGGTATGTAACTATGTACATGTATATATATATACATGTATGCACTATAATCATTTGTATGACTTCAGTTGTTGTGTGTTTGTGTTCCAAGAACTATTTCACAACATCAATACTCAATAGATTGCTAACTATTATGATGTTCTCTAGTATCAGTCCCTGGTATTGTTTAGGGCACAGTACTGTTCAATACCTAATAAATGTAACTTCAAATACACAGGGGAACCAGGGATCCTAGTGTTACCTCTATCCTACAAGGGAATCCTAGTGTGTCATCTCTTTCCTACATGGCGATCCCAGTATAGCCTCATTCCTATTCCCATAAGGGGTTCACAGAGTGCCCTCATTCCTATTCCTATGTGGGGTTCACAGAATGCCCTCATTCCTATTCCCATATGGGGTTCCCAGAGTTGGCCTGCCTCGTTCCTATTCCCATATCAGTACAGTTATTGTGTATTATATATAATATGGTAGTGCATGTGTATGAATAATGCATTATTTCATAACAAACTTGTCGATAGGAATGGTTTAAATTTATCTTTAAGTTCTATTATCATCATTATCAATATATCCATAGCAGACAGGGAAATCTGTAATAAATAAGAAAAGGTGTGCATTAATTAGAATAACTTCTAGTTCTCAAACTTAATTCACACTAAAACTTGATTGACCACGAACCATGTGACAACATGCATACCTTAAAATTACTGCTGCCCATCCATGATGCTAACCCTCCAATAAGTCTATCTAGGTCTTCAAATTCCTCTAAATCATTATTATCATCTCTCAAATACCCTAACAACTGATCTCCAGCTTGAAGTCTCACATGTGTATCAGTACTCAATACACCAGAGAGTATTTTCGCCTCCATGTAGTAAACTAATGTCTCTTACTCTTCTTCTCTAGTAAAGGTAACTAATATCCAATATTCTTCGAATAATTATGCCTGTAACAACTCTGTCCTTCTTCCTCTCTCTCTACCTCTTAATAACTATAACATTAATACGGTATTCTAATTACACGTAAAAACATGGTAATTTAATAATTTTAAAACTGGCGGGAAGAGGATTTAAAGATGGAAGGAGAAAGGATCTTGAAGGCTATAAGCAATGGAGAACACTTGGAAAAAATGGTAACAGATTTACAGGTATGTCATAATACGAAATAGGCTTTGTAATCATGATATATTACTATATATATTTCTGTAGAATTACCTACATCCACTAGTTGCTGGTAAGACACCAAGTAAAAAAGTCGACATCAGAAAGTATCAATTGTTTGCTCTGAAAGCTCTAAAGCTAACGATCCAGATGTTAACTCATCATCACGAGTCACATGACATCACAACAAGTCACATGTTTCTTAAACTAGCTGAAGTATGTGTAGTCTCCATGAAGTCACATTTCTTTGTAGATCAACAAATTGCGCCATTTAGTTTCGAAAAGCTTCTTGTACATCTAGCAAACCAAGCTGTACATTTCGTTACCATGGAAACAGTTGTATTATGTGTTGAGGTAATGAAGGAGAGATTGGTAGTTAATCATAACAAAGATAAAGGAAAAGAAGTGGAGTCATTAATAAGAAGTATTTCCGATGTTTTATGGAAAGCAGCAATACATCTTGAAAAATCAGATCATAAATCCGTTACCATGGTGATTAAATTAAGACAACGTTCAATAGAAGCACTTTTAATTAACTCCACCCATTTTCCACTTGCTATTGAGAGGGCTATAATTTGTTTGAAAGGAGGTGTGGCTTATGGTGATGTCATCAATATGCTAATAACACAGTCTGTTGGTGCCTCCCAAGGTCACAAATTATGTATAATCTTATTACAAATATCAGTTCAGTTGTCATGCCTCACTACTTTCACCTTCCCACCATCACTAGCGACACTCTTCACACAATGTACATCCACCCTCACTACTGTTAATGTATCGTCTTTCTCAACTTCGTCTTTAAATATTGTTATAAAAGCTATAGAAAATGTAGCAACTGGCATCTCAAGACTCCAGAAAATATCGAGGGAGACATCACATGTTACTCATGTGATGTATCAAAATCTCAAGAAACTCCTTTTATTCTACAACAATTGTGTTGATTCTCAACTTCAGGCCACACCCACTGAAAATAGAAACCGGCTTGAATCCTCAGCCAAATCACGACAACTCTCAGCTCTGAATATTACTGCTAATATATTAATGGATTGTCTAATGACAGTTAAAGATGACTCTTCTCATGATCTCATTATTGATTGCTTACCATTAGTCCAGAGGTCAAAGGTCATATTAGATTCTTGTTCCTCCCTCCCAGTAGCAGAATACAAATGGTTTGGTATAAGTGCTTATAATCTCGCTCTCCTTCTCTACCAAATGGAAGAATGGAGACATGCTATACCATTATTACAAATTGCTTGTGGTCACTTGTGTCATTGGTGTCACATGACATCTGATGATGTCACTGATGAGGTATGTGACATGTACGTATTCATTATCATGTTTCTATGGTCTCTCTTTTAACCCAGGTCAAACTTATTAAAAAGTACAGCTTGCTTCTTGACTGTCTACACAAGGATCATCAGTATAACGTTGCTATGGAAACCATTTCATCCATAATGAAGTCACTGCCAACAAATCAAATCACAGATCATAATCACGTGACCACTCTTGTCTCACATTTTGTGAAAACGAAGCGTCTCATTAGAAGAGGAGAACATTGCGAAGATAAATTATTGTAAGATAATTATTGTTATTATCAATTCATTACAACTATTGCATCTTATAGATCAATGAGAGATGTGATGAGTGGTTGCCATGACAACAAGGTGATCATTTTGTGCCTTGAGGAGGAGCTGAACCAATATCATTGTTTGAAAGAGGATACAACATTATGGGAGTTGTTCGTTATACAACAATTACTATCATTATATAAGGGGCGTACCCATTCTATTAATCATGCTCGACTTTTAATCAAACAAGCTTCATTATATCATAAATTAGAGGATGAGGATTCTTTAGACCACACCCCTTTAAATATGTTAGATGAAGCTATAGGAATACTAGAATCATGTGATGTTAGTGTGGCTGAGAGGCAGTGTTTGACGCTGGACCTTCTTGGGTTAGCTCATCTTTGGAAGAGCATATGTTTACACACGCAACATGTCAAGTGAGTGTATATAAATACCATTAATCCATTAACCCATCCACTGATCCATTAGTTCAGGTACCAGTGATCACTCTATATTAGATAATGATATATCTCGGTGTCTGCAATTAGCTGTTAATTACTGGAAGACATCATGGGAGAAGATATCACATGACTCCATACCACCTGTAAGGACAGTTATAATTATTATAATGAATATTATTATATCTTTTATAGACCAAACACAGAGAATGTTTCCATCACTTCGTAACAACATGTAATCATCTACATCTCTGTGTATCACTGTGTCACATTTTCCACCTCTCATCCCTCACATTTCACACTTTAAACACATTAATATCACTTTGCCAATGGAACAGGACAGCAGACACACAAGATATCTTATCCACGTGTTTAGCCAGCAAGACACATCTTTTAATTAACACATATGGTGTCAAATATGTTGATGATGTTCTGTTGTGTCAATTGAAGGATGAAGCAAAAAGGCATTTTGATAATGGTAAAGAGAAAGAGATTGTGTGTGTGTTGCAATGTCAGATAGCTCTTGCAGCTGTTGAACTTCAAAGAGGAAAGGTTTGTAAAAATACATACATACATACATACAGATAAATGCATGGATGAGTGGATGGATGGATGGATAGATAGATACATAGATACATAGATATATAGATAGATGAATTGACAGACTAACAGATGGATACTTATTATATTAATAATCTCTTTTAGTTATGTTCATGTAATGATATATTACAACAAGTATTATCTCATCCGCTGTTACTTCGTAACTTTTCAATATCTCACAAACTAACTGCGTCTATATCTTCACTAACATCACAATATATTCAGTCATTGTCACAACCTATTGTCGATACGGAAACCTGTTTAACAAGTTTGACCACTTCATCAAGCCCTGTTTGTATCCGTTGTTTAAACAATGGTATGAATGAATGTACATGTACCAAACATGGGAATGAGTCTACTGGTTTGAGGATCAGTCTTACAGATCTGGAACTAGCACTTGATAGTCTTAAACTAACTAAAGGACTAGTATATACTCATATTAATGGTATCGTTAAAGACCACGCCCACAAATCATCTCAAGACTTCGACCAAACCTCACTTGATGATGCAATATTAATAGAGGATGAATCCAAGTCATGTGACCTAGACACACCCACTTCAGCCACCTTTCTCAACTCCCCTTCTAATAGCATTTGGAATAACATATATGATTTATTAGAATCTCTTCATAGAGTATCAACACTTTATCTCGGGTATGGAATGGGGAAAGAGGCTGAACATTACGCTAGAGAGGGGACAGAACTAGCTAAAATATTATGTTTGAAATATTGGTAAGTAAAATACTTGTTTTAATAATTATAATTATAACTTGTTAAACAGGTATGTCAGGTTTCTTATCATAATATCTGAAATTAAAGAGGTAACTGGAGATATAACGATGTCAGACTCGCTTAGAAAACAAGTTGAACAACTTCTTGAGCTAGATCTCAATAACAGTGTGTCCAGAGATGATGAAACTTCATTAGTCGAAAAGATGGATCAACTCTCCATTAACTCCACCCATTCAACCACGCCCACATTTTTACATTCATCAACTTGTCGATGTCTTAATTGTGTTAATCCTCACAGGGTCATCCTCACACTTTCATACCTAAATCAGTTAATTAGACGATGGAAATATCCTGATAAATTACTAGAATATTCAAAGTCTATTCTTGAATTAGGATGGCTTCCAGTACACGAGGAGATATCTAATAAAAAGGGGGAGGGGCCTACCAGACAACGAGGAAGGAGAAGAAAAGGTGAAGTCAAACAAGAAACAAGTCATTCGGACATAATTTTACCATATCATGTGATAAAAACTACCTTGAATGTACAACGTCTAGTTTCGTTGGGTCATGTGACCAAAGCCATACAACATGGAGATAGGTTTTTAAAGACAACAGAATCTTTGATACATTCTTACATACATATACCACATCTCAGATTATGTCTAGCGGAGCTTCATTTTGTGTTAGGCAAAGCCAAGTTCAAGAATATCGACCAGCGATTGGCTAAGAATATATGGGAGGGTGTGAGTTGTGAATGTTTGCGTGCTGGTGAGAGTGGTGATAGACAAGATCGAAAACCAATGTCACAAAGGACTGTTTGTAGTGACAATGATAAAAACACAGTTGTGTCAAAAAGACGTGTAAAATCAACTTCTAAATATAATGAAGCTACAAGACCTAAAGAGCATAATGACCACACCCATTTATTACTACCATTTTTATCACATTTTCTAATCTCTTATCAACTTCTCTCTCCCACTACTCTTTCTCTGTCACTAACACGAGCCTTGTATCATATCCTTGGTATTACTCTTTCAACATGGCAGACAGACCTAGCCGTACATTTTCTTTTACTGGCTTCTTATCTGTCTTTCAATTTTGAAACTATCTTGTGGATTAGAAAGAAAATGAGGTATGTGTGAAATATATTATATTATTATTATTATTATTATTATTATTATTATTATTATGTTTTTATTTTCCTCAGAAAACAAGTTAAAAATTCAACTTGCTCTATTATAGACGACATTCTATCTAGTCTCACCTCCTCCTCCTCCTCCTCTCCCCTGACTTTTAATCTTTCTCAAGCCAGATCAGTTCTATATCCATTGACACGCCCACTTCCATTATCCTACACCACTCAACTTATTAATAATTTACCTAACAATTGGACTTATTGTAACTTACAAATAATTGGAAGAATTGATAACGAAGAAGAGAAAGTACTTGTGATTGTGAGGGTAAGACATGGGAGAGAGTGTGTGATGATGAAGATACCTTTAGAATCAACCACAAAGGTATGTTACCTAATCCCTATACTGCTTCATTTATTTTCTTTCGTTAGCCCTCTAATGACGTGGTAGTAAATCTACTTGATGTTTTTAATACCTCATTACTGGATGAGTTTAGTTCTATAATGAAAGACAGCACCGAGAGTACATTATTAACTGACAAAAGAAAATGGTGGACTACTAGAAGAAACCTGGACAAACAGATCAAAGTACGTATGTATGTGTGTAGTAAGTGTCTTGGTACATGTATATGTGTACATGTATATGTATGTACATGTATGTGTGTATCTGTGTACATGTATGTATGTGTGTATCTGTGTACATGTATGTATGTGTGTATCTATGTACATGTATGTATGTGTGTATCTGTGTACATGTAATCATGTATGTATATGTGTATCTGTGTACATGTATGTATGTGTGTATCTGTGTACACGTATGTATGTGTGTATCTATGTACATGTATGTATGTGTGTAAACTGTGTATCTGTGTACATGTATGTATGTGTGTATCTATGTACATGTATGTATGTGTGTATCTGTGTACATGTAATCATGTATGTATGTGTGTATCTGTGTACATGTATGTATGTGTGTATCTATGTACATGTATGTGTGTATCTGTGTACATGTAATCATGTATGTATGTGTGTATCTGTGTACATGTATGTATGTATGTATCTGTGGTGTGTACAGTGTACATGTGTTGGTAACTTGGTATGTGTATAGCATATTGTAATCACATTGTTTTTGTATGTGTGTGGGTGAGTATATATTAAATTATAATCATAGATATTGAAGACACGTAGTAATAATATTCATATAGCATTGTGGATACATAATGATATTCATTACATTCATTACATTTGTTACTATTAATAGATTGACACACCCATTTCTTTAATTTGCCATCAATTAAGATTCATAGGTTAATAATATTTCCATTTAGGAGCTCTTAGAAAATTTACAGACAACATGGTTTAAAGAATGGAGGTTTTTATTACTAGGGGCCACCTCTTTGTCTTTCTCTAATGTTACATCACTGCTAAAGGAACACAATATTCATGCTGCTGAGACATGGGCCGAGGCTTTGGTAGGAGGGGCTTATGAACTTCGTAAGACTGAAGTCAAAGTAGTTTTAGAAACTTTGACTGGGAAATGTAATACTGTGTTATTGAACAAAGTATACGATTGTTTAAAGGTATTGCAGTCATCTGCCACACCCCCTGAACCACACCCATTAATTATATCTCTTGTTCATCCTCTTCATGATCTCCCAATTGAGAGTATGAAAATGTTGTCTAATCAGCCTGTGTCTCGTATACCTTCTCTGCCATTCCTCTCTGCCTACGTTCTCCTGCAGTCCAAAAGAAGTTGTTCCTCTATCGATCCTCGTGAGACATATTATGTGATTAATCCATCTGGAGATCTTCGTAATACCGAAAGGACTTTTGCTAAATGGTTTGCTAAAGAATTAGGCTGGGAAGGTGTTGTTGGGAGACCACCTACCTCTGAAGAGTTTGTGTATGGATTTGAAAAGAGAAATACATTTATGTGAGATAAATAGATAGATATATAGATAGGTAGAACTAATGTATTGTGTCTTTATCTAGTTACTGTGGACATGGACGAGCAAGGGAGTATTTAGGTAGTGGACGAGTCCAGGAACTCAACTGTGAGGCTACTATCTTACAAATGGGCTGTAGTTCGGGGAAACTAGAGGTTTATTACTATGTCCATTATTAATATAATATAATATTCATTTAATCTTATTCCTATACAGGTGTTAGGTAATTTAGAACCTACAGGAATGGTATTGAACTTTCTACTTGCTGGATGGTGAGTTACACAGTATAACAAAAGCATATGTTAAGTATCATTTATACATAGTCCATGTCTGGTTGTGAATCTTTGGGATGTCACAGATCAGGACATTGATAGATTCTGTTCAACATTAGTGAGTGAGTGGCTATCAGGTCCTGGCACTACTGATCATTACAAGCTACTGGAAATTGTTTCTCAAGCACGTCAGAGTTGTAAACTGAAATATCTTGTTGGAGCAAGCCCTGTAGTATATGGACTACCTGTTACTAGATAGATAATATATTGGGTGTGTGTGTTTACATTACTTATCATAATTTTGTTACTAATAATAGAAAATTGTACTATTGAGGGTGTGTTATTTCCTCATTCAATGTGTGAATGACATTCTTATCATAATTGTTACTAATAATAGTAAGATGTAAGGAGTTGTATGGGTGTGTTATCTATTGGATGTACATTCCTGTTACTAATAATAGTAACACAACCGGATGTACTATAAATACATCCCATTATGACATCATTATGTTACTAATTATAACTCTGAGTTGTTTAAATAGCCCGATTAGAGTCGGAATGACTCAGGTATTTTAACTGATATCAGAACTAAGCTGGTGTTAAGTTTAAAAAGAGTGTACCATGGATTTACAGTCACAGTTCTACGAGGAAGACTTCCTTGCTTCTTTGTTTGAAACTAACAAAGAAGTAGATGTTTCTGCAGGTCCCCTAAATTTGAATATTGGAAATACTGGTTTAGAATACAACTCTGACTGCTCTGTTTGCCCTTCTCCTCTGGTTGGTGGAGAAGCCAAAGATAGAGAAAGTGGCTTCCCTGAAGAAGACGAGGGATTTGAAGGTATATATATATATATATATATATATATATAATGCTAGATATGGAGTATGTACTTCCTCCCTTCATCTTATCATCAGTTCTTTCTCTTTATGTCAACAGATTTTTGTGAAGAAGAGTTACCTGACGCTTTACAGAAAGACAGCGATCCATCTTTAGCAGACAGTGGTTCAATCCCACTTGCAAATATTAACTCTACTTCACTTGATCTATTTTTCCCTATTGACGAGGAGATGTTGATGGGCAGTGAAGCATCGTACATGACTGCTGCCCCCATCCCTCAGTCTTTAGAAGAAATCTTAGAGCTTGACCAAGGCGTTGCCATGGAAAACGGTCACCCTCATCTCCACAACTGCTTTCCCGATCATGAAAGCGTATCATGTGATCTTCCCTTCACATCTCCACCGCCTTCTACAACCTCTTCGTTTGATTCACTTTGTTCTCCTCAAAGTCTAACTTCCTCATATCCTACTCACACAGACTCGTGTATATCACATGATAATCATGTGACTAATCAACATAATCAAAATATGAAAGTCAAGAGACAGAATAGCGACTTGGAGATGATATATACCATGATACAATCGGATATTGGAAATAGCTCAAACACACACAATTACCAAGAAACAGAACAGAGTTCAAACATTTTATTAGACTCTACAAATGGTTTAGATATACTAAACTCACTCAATTTAACATCAAGTGATAATAACTTTAATACTGTCCAACAACACTTAGAACAATTGAACATATTACAAACTCAAATTCCTTTAAGTGGACTATCAGGATGGAGTCCTGTTGATTTTAATGATTCTAAAAGAACTTCACTGACTCAGGGACAAAGAAGTCCCACTCCTGGTCCATCAATCCCGATACCCAGCCCAGTTGGGAGTGTTACGACAGATTATCCAGATAGTGAATTTGGAAAAGATTCTGAAATATCCGAGGGAAATGACTTAGGTGGTGAAGAGAATAGTAAACTAGTTTTAATGCCTTTTTATGAATTCAAGAAGATTCTGGATTCACCTTCTATCTCTGAAAGAGACAAAGAAGAAGTAAAGGCAATTAGGAAGAGAGGCAAAAACAAAGTTGCTGCAAAACATTGCCGCCAAAGGAAATTAGAAATTGTAATGGGACTACAGCAAGAGGTGGAACAATTACGTGGATTAAAAGCTCAACTAGCAATGAGATCATTGACATTACAAAGAGAGATTGAAGAGAATAAAGCGAGATATTACAGAACATATCATAACAGAGGACTAGTAAAGGCATATAACTCATCTACCATTGTACATTAGAATTGTATTTTGTTTTCAGATATTGATGTATATTATATTAATAAGAAATAGATCTTGAATTTTTGAATTATAATAATTATATAAATATTGATTGATTATTGATCACATGACCTCACATACTATTATTAAATTTTATTAATTATATTCATTGACAATACATTATTAATTATATTCATTGGCCACACCATGACCTCAGAAATGCTGCATCATTCCTACACTAACCTTTGGCCACAAGATCTAATACATAGTGCCACACCCATATTTATGAATGTCACTTTCCTTATGAAATCGGAACTGTTGAGTCATTTCAGTACTTGAAAAATACCCAAATATTATAATAATTATAATAAATGAATTATCTAATAACGTTATGTTATATAATATGAAAATAAATTTTACTAGTTATCTGGATTATGATACCAATGGTCATGTGACCTAGGAGGAGAAGGGCAGGAAGGCAATGGAGAGGGCGAGTAATGAAGTGATGAAGGAGAGTTAGAATACGAAAGATGAGGAGAAGATGTAGCTGAAGAGAATGTATCATCAAAATCACTTTCATCGGAGTATTCACTTTGATAAATAGATTCATGAAGATTTCTTTGTTGTTCTGAGACATGATCTTTACCAGATAGAAAATCCAACATCCTACAATGTATATATATTAGAATTATATCTATTCATACTCACACATATCCATCCATCCATCTATCTATGCATCTAATGGATGGATGGATGAATGAATGGATGGATGGATAGATGAATGGATGGATGGATGGATGGATAGATGAATGAATGGATGGATGGATGGATGAATGGATGGATGAATGGATGGATGGATGAATGAATGGATGGATGGATGGATGGATGGATGGATGGATCAATGAATGGATGGATGGATCAATGAATGCATGGATGGATAGATGAATGAATGGATGGATGGATGGATAAGTGGATAGATGGATCCTCATTTAGTCTTACTGTCGTTGATCTGATAATTCATTCAGTTTCTTGTCCCAGAAGGTGCTACTTTGTCTACAGTGATTTCTCAATTCTTTTAAAGCTATATCAGTTTCAACTCTTCCCTGTTCTTCATATTGCTCTTGTGTAAGAAACTTCTTCTTAACAGATGAACGGAAAACACGACGGAATGGTCTCAAGAAGAAAGACCAACTGTTCACAGGATGAAAGAAATAATGAATGGATGGATAAAATAAAAGCATACATGTATAAAAGCGAATGACAATCTCTTCTACATTCAATACAGTTAAGTCTCTATCACTACTTTATAATATATAAATAAATGTATAACTCACATTGAATAGAACCAATGTGACATCCATCTTTGCCATATCAACACACACAGCACAGCTGCAATAGAGAAAGGCGTATATTGTGTTGATGCATATACTAGTGCTAAAGCAACAAGTTGTAGAAACCACTGTACAAGTTTCATCGTGCGCTCGTGAGCTGGTCCTACTCGATACATCACAGCAAAACTGACTAAGCCAGCTACTAACACATAACAGACTACATATGATAAGTTATGTTTTATAAAATCAAATCCTTGAGAATATATCCAGTGAACTACATATCCAGTGAATGAGTATCCACCCAAGAGTACTCCGAGACCTAGAAGATTCTTCTTTGGTACAAATTTACTGAAAACGTAGAGTAGGATAAGAAGTGAAGCTACTATACCCAGTGCTATTCCACTTGAGTAATAAAATGTCATATTCCTGTAGAGAGTGTATGTATGTATGTGTGTGTATATACGTGTGTGTATGTATGTATGTATGTATGTATGTGTGTATTATGTATGTATGTATGTATGTATGTATGTATGTATGTATGTATGTATGTATGTATGTATGTATGTATGTATGTATATACGTATGATGTATGTATGTATGTGTGTATGCATGTGTGTATGTATGTACGTATGTATGTATGTATATATAAAGAAGATAATACTCATTAAATTTGATAATAATATACTAACTTTGTAAGATGAGGTGCAATATAAAATATTGTGATACCAGCTATCAGTAGAACAGGATATACGATATGTAATTCTGATCAACAGGATGTAGTAATTATATAATAATTATAATTTAATATGTACTTACGTCTCTCAAATATTAAACTGAATGTGTCGATATCATCTTTACCATTCTTTGATACTATATTTTTAATTCCTATACACAATGTCTCGTAAGGAGAGCTTCCTAAATATGACGTCTGTGTAATTCTTTCGTTTGAGGACCAGAAAGGAGAATAGACTTCTTTAATTAGTTTTTTAGTATCCTCTGTTGAGTTCCCAATTACAAGAGATATACGTTTACTACTATCTTTTTCTATGGTAACATGATATCGGAGCCAAGATTGATATAGTCCCGTTTGAGAAACTGGTTTGACTGGTTTGATGCAATATACTTTTGGTCTAACAATAAAATCTGTTATAATATCCTGTAAAATTCAACAATACATTATATCTACACATGTAGACTCGTTCCCAAACTCAGTGTGTATGAGTACGAGACTACATGCATTTATAGTCTGGGAATGAGACTAGTGTATGTATATACATTTCTAGTCTGGGAATGGGACTAGCGTATGTATATACATTTCTAGTCTGGGAATGAGACTAGCGTATGTATATACATTTCTAGTCTGGGAATGAGACTAGCGTATGTATATACATTTCTAGTCTGGGAATGAGACTAGCGTATGTATATACATTTCTAGTCTGGGAATGAGACTAGTGTATGTACATGCATTTATAGTCTGGAAATGAGACTAGTGTATGTATATACATTTCTAGTCTGGGAACATACATGCATTTATAGTCTGGGAATGAGACTAGTGTAGGTATATATATACATTTCTAGTCTGGGAACATACATGCATTTATAGTCTGGGAATGAGACTAGTGTAGGTATATATATATACATTTCTAGTCTGGGAACATACATGCATTTATAGTCTAGGAATGAGACTAGTGTACTTATTTGTACATACCTTTCTTTGAAGTTTCAAGTCTATTGTTGTGCCTGAAAAGTACAACTATATATATTCATAGTTCATCTCCAAGGTGACAAATACAACTTACATTTTTCTTCAGGACAAATAAAGTTCCAACTAGACTTCTCTGATATACAAGCAACTGAATCTAGTCTCATAAATAGTACTAAAGTCATTAGCAGTAACAAACACTTGATACTTGTAACAGCCATATTTAAATTTTAAACAACCCTCCTAATTAATTATTCATAGTTTAATAATGAATAATAATTATTATTATAATAATTAGTTTATACGTGGGGACATCCCCTGAACACTGAACTGAGGGATATTGGGGGGTTTGAGTATAAGTCGATATGTTCCTTGTTCTTCTGCAAAAAAAAAAACGCAAAAAGATTTAATAACCATCAACAACGATTGTATGTTTTCATTATATCAGGTGGGTGGGTCATTATTAATATAGTACGATGATTCTAGCTGTGTGTGATAACTGAAAGAGGGGTAGCCTCCATTGAAGGGAAATCAATGACGACTCTAATATATATAATTATTAATTACCTTTAACTGGTTGTAGAATAAAACATTCTTCATCATTCATATTTTGAACACACTGTAATAAACAATAACAAATGATGGACAATAATAAACAATAAACAATAACAAATGATGGACAATAATAAACAATAAACAATAACAATAAACAGTGGATATACAAACAATAAATAAACAGACAGACAAATGAATAGAGTATGAACAGATAATCATATCATTCATTATCAACATATTATGTAGTTTAACATCATTGTGTACATAGAGTTAACAGTACAATTATGTACATAACTATATAGTATGTATATGTAATTATGTACAATGTATGTACATATATGCATATCAACATATAATATGTATGTATACATATACTTACAATATCGTCCACATTAACTAATATTCCAGTATTGTGTAGTAATACAACACAGGATATAGCTGATGAAGACACACATAATCTAATGGATAATTTATCTTTAAAATGAGTTGCAGTCATTTTCTCAAGGAATATGCATTGATAAACTGAGAAGAGAAAGGGTTAAAATTATACAGAATGTAATGGGTTAATATTAACCTGAGTCTTCTTCTAAACAGATATAAATTGTCTTCATCGAGCTAAAAATGAAATAGAGAGATAATTAGTGAGAGAGGAGAGGAAAGAGAGGGACACAAGAGAAGAGAGGGAGCGAGTGATGATGGAGGAGAGTGGAAAGGAGGGATGAGGGAGGGAGAGAAGGATGACAAGATTTACCGAGAATGTAAAGCATTATACAATCTAATACCATCTGCAGGTCCACATAAATCCATCAGATCTTTTCTACTAAGTCGAAGGAAATCCGAACCTATTTATGATGTCAAAAATACCATAAATAGCCTAATTATGATTTTTTAAAAGAATAATTTCTTACCAGTGTAGTTTGCAAATAAAGAAATGTAAGGAGCAAATCGATTGTTAATTAGCCATTGACGAGATTCATCTACTCCTAATGATGTCATATGATGCGTTGATGTTTCTGGCATCTGATTGGTCGATTGAGGAGATTGTACACTTGCAGAGGGACTAGAAATAAAGAATGGATGTACTAATGGATGTACTAATGGATGTAATAATGGATGTACTAATGGATGAACTAATGGATGTACTAATGGATGTACTAATGGATGTACTAATGGATGTACTAATGATGTACTAATGGATGAACTAATGGATGTACTAATGGATATACTAATGGATGAACTAATGGATGTACTAATGATGTACTAATGGATGAACTAATGGATGTACTAATGGATGTACTAATGGATGTACTAATGGATATACTAATGATGTACTAATGGATGTACTAATGGATGTACTAATGGATGTACTAATGGATATACTATACCTGCACATTGTGTATTGTGGTGATATGCTCTTGTTCTCTGTTTTTGATTTAAATGGTGAATCTGATTGCAACTATAAAATAAATTAATAATAAAAGCCACACCCACCAAAAACTACACTCACTATAGATTCTAATACAGTTACTGGTTTACTCTCCCAATACTTAACCTGTAATTACATTATCATGACATCATCATGACATCATCTGATATTATTAAAAGCTCACAGCTTCTTGTGGAGGTAACTTCTCTCTTCTCAATATATCTTGTCTATGCTTCCGGTCAGCTCCTTTATCCTAAATGGGAAGAGGGATGGAAACCATGGCAACAAATAATCTATTTCCATAACTAACTTTAAACACTTTAATGAGACAAAATGCTCTATATATAACTACACTATTTCCATCTTCAATCCCTTCATTATGAGTAATAATTAATCTTAATAATACACCTTTCTCCCCACCTGAAATATAATTAATTATATTATAATTAATTGCAGTTTCTTCCTATGTACCATGTTTCTTCTGTGTAAATTCACTACTGAGACAATTAACCTGTAAAATAATGTGTAACTATGGTAACAATCTATGAATATTAAATGAGATTGACTTTGAATGAAACAACTGTGTCGTGATGTGAACTCCATGCAAATTCTACTCTGTTAATATCACTATAAGTAATCTCTGAAATATTGTCACATGACATCTGATCTAATAGGATAAAGAGAAAGTGGAAGAGAAGGAGGAGGAGGAGGAGGAGGAGGAGGAAGGTGGAAGACGTACCTATATCAACCATCTTTTCTCCCTGATGACATTGTATCCACTCTTCTAAATGTTGCTGTTCATAGTTACGTAATCTTAAATCATAAAATTCCAAAGATAATGTACTCTATGAGTTCAGAGGTCAAACATGAGGTCAAAGGTCATGTTATATTTAGCTTACTTTATAAATCTGATGTGTTGTAGATGATAAAGAGATTTGATAAATTTGACCTTATCAGAGAGAATAAACAGAGAAGAGGAGACAGGATAAGAGACTAATCACATGACAGTCACATGATATATAGTATTTACCTCTATTGAGATAGGTAACTGTTGGAATGTCTGTCTTTACTGTACAAGCCGTGGGCACATTTAATATACTAGTGAAACCACTATATGTATATATGTATGTGTGTATATATATGTATATATATGATTATGTATGTATGCATATATGTATGTGTGTATATATGTATGTAAGTATGTATATATGTATGAATGTATGTATGTATGTATGTATGTATGTCTATACGTATATATGTATGTATGTATGTAATGTATGTATATATGTATGCGTATGTAATGTAAGTCATGTCATGTATGTACATATGCATATATATATATATATATATATATATATGGATGTACATATGTCAGTATAGTGAAACTCAATCTGATTGGTGGATTAATTACCTTGTATCTGGTGTTATTTTAGTGGGTGTGGTTTGTGGTGAGCTATGTAGTATATTAGTTGAAGGTTCATTAAAAAAACTACTAAATGAAGTATTAGGTGTGATGTGATCATCAGTTGGAGGAGAGTAGAATGGTTTATCATCTTCACTTATTAATGACTGAATAATTTCCCTGCATACAATAATATTAATATACATTGTGTTATTGAATATTCCTCAATACAATAAAATGAGATGCTCAGAATAAGGACGAGAAGATTAATCATATACACATATAGATCACGTGATATGATCTCCTGTGCTCATAAATATACTTCATCACAGCAACACTTCAATACATGCATAATTATTATAACAATGATAATAGCTTACTTCATACTGTCAGAACTAAATTCTGATAAGTAAAGGCCTGATTCCAGTTCCTCAGCCAAACCAATATCCTGATGCTCATGTAGATCTTCTAATCTCCAGCTTTGATTACTAGCCATGATCGATCCTGTGTTTATATGTAAAGGGTTAAAATATTATTAGTGGGTGTGGTCACATTAGAACAATGGATGAACAATCAATACCAATTGATATTCATTATAACAAATTATTAGGTGAGATTATATATAATTATATTAATATATAATTAATATATTATATATATTAGATTGGCTGATTGACAGACGACACTGTGATCAACGTTGGCATCAACATTTACGACAGATCAGAGAAAGGATTAAACATTCTTTAAAAGATCTACCAGAGGGTGTGGCTAAACTAGACGATATTAAAACTAAA
This sequence comes from Petrosia ficiformis, assembly GCA_947044365.1. Lineage (NCBI taxonomy): Eukaryota > Metazoa > Porifera > Demospongiae > Haplosclerida > Petrosiidae > Petrosia > Petrosia ficiformis. The sequence continues at coordinate 241,998 of OX345648.1, forward strand.
GAAAGTATGTATATAGTATAGTCATATAATATGATAGTAATTAATATACCAATTGCGTCGTGATTAATTAATAATAGTTAATTATGTTCGGAAGTATAATTATATATAATATTCATTACTCTACTATACTATACTATACTATACTATACTATACTATACTATACTATACTATACTGTACTATACTGTACTATACTATACTATACTATACTATACTATACTGTACTATACTGTACTATACTATACTATACTATACTATACTATACTATACTATACTATACTGTACTCCACTAATGTAAAGTATTCTATTTTAACTTTACCATTACTATATAGTTGTGGATTTGACATATTTTGATTGTCAAAATGTGATGAAATATTTATTAACTATTGAATCAACCGATACTAATATATTTGGACAGTATTCTTCTCAAAGACTAAAGGTATTAATAATATTAACATCTATAATCTTCTATTCGTCCATTCATCCATCCATCCATCCATTTATTCATCTACCTATCCATTCAGCCATCTATCCATCCACCCATCCATCTATCAATTCATCTATGCATCCATCCATTCATCCATCCATTCATTCATCCATCCATCCATCCATCCACCCATCCATCCACCCGTCCATCCACCCATCCATCCATCTACCCATTCGTTCATCCATCCATTCATCCATTTGTCTATGCTCATAGGACTGGAAAGATATAATAAGTTCTTATGAGAAAAAGAATATATATTTAGGTTAGTAATAATAATAATTATTAATTATTATTATTAATAATCTTCAGCTGAAGGTGCTCAAGTATTAACACGTCATGTTAATTATGATATAGCATCATTAAAAAGACAAGTAGCACAATGTCAGCAACAACATAGAGTGAGCTAACAAATAACATATCAAACTAACAGACAGGGACTATTAAACAGACACATGATATATAATCATTTATTATTAAAAGGAATTTTCAAGAAAAGCTAAAGATTGTCAGGATCATGCTGCAACTCATCAACAGAGGTTTAATGAACAATGCACAGAGCTATGTATTGAGGTACATCATACATTACATTAATTATGATATCATACAGTTAGCATCCACCACCTGTGTGACAATACATTAAGTAATAGTTATAACACACTTTACTGTGATTACGTGTTTTAATGTAGCATGAGGGTGGGTCAATAAAGGTTGAGTTTACATAATGCACTAGCCGAAGCCGAGTGCGTTATGTAAACGAGACCTTTATTGACTGCCCAATTGCTACATTGAAACACACAATACACTGTCAAGTGTGTTATAAGTGATTTATTGACGATCTGGTGAACTTCCACTGTTGCTTCGTTAGTAGAGGTGAGCAAAGTGTGCAATAACTATTTTATTGCACGCAAAAGTGTGCAATAAGTGATTTAATGTTCGATCATGTGATTTATTATCAACATTCTGATTGGCCACAGGTCACATGATCAGCAATAAATAATAGTACATTAGCTTAGATAACATGTAGTTCACTGTGTGGGAAATGTAATTATCACCATTTCTGGAACTATGCCAGCCTGATAATACCTTATCATGTGTTGTGAATAGGTGCTTAGACTATCACAACAGTGTGTAGGGCATGTTAGACATGTGATCTGATATGGCGTTACTGACCTGCGGCTATAAAAACTATAGCAACTACTAGTAATAGTTCAGTATAAGAGGTCTCTTGATATGGATTTTAAAGTTGCTCTATTGTTTTTGGGTGTGTTGTTGTTGCTGGAGGTTTCTAATGCAATAAGGATTGAGACTGGTAGGCCAGACAAAGATGAGGAGGGCAAGGGGTCTGGTAGGCCAGACAAAGATGAGGACAAGGGGTCTGGTAGGCCAGACAAAGACGAGGACAATGGGTTTGGTAGGCCAGACAAAGATGAGGACAAGGGGTCTGGTAGGCCAGACAAAGATGAGGACAATGGGTTTGGTAGGCCAGACAAAGATGAGGACAAGGGGTCTGGTAGGCCAGACAAAGATGAGGACAATGGGTTTGGTAGGCCAGACAAAGATGAGGACAAGGGGTCTGGTAGGCCAGACAAAGATGAGGACAAGGGGTCTGGATTTCCTGATAAAACAAAGCCACGCAATGAATATTGTGAATTAATTAAGTGTGATGAAGACAAAATTTGTATTGAGCGTATAATGAAGAAACGTTGTAAGAATAAAAAGCTATGTGTAAATATGTCTTACAAAATCAAACCTCGCTGTGTCAAGAAGTCACCTTGTGAGCCTGCATGTGGCGATGGTGAGATTTGTCAGGTTGTGAGGAATGATAGTAAGAAATTAGAAACTAAATGTCGTGAAGAAATAAATGTGGGATCTGGTGAAGAACCAACTCTATCAACTAATCCCACTCGGCCAACTAAACCCACTCAGCCAACTAAACCCACTGGACCAACTAGACCAACTAAACCTACTGGACCAACTAGACCAACTAAACCCACTGGACCCACTGGACCAACTAAACCCACTGGACCAACTAAACCCACTGGGCCAACTAAACCCACTGGACCAACTAAACCCACTGGGCCAACTAAACCCACTCGACCAACTCTACCCACTCGACCAACTCTACCAACTAAACCCACTCGACCAACTCTACCAACTAAACCCACTCGACCAACTCTACCAACTAAACCCACTCGACCAACTCTACCAACTAAACCCACTCGACCAACTCTACCAACTAAACCCACTCGACCAACTCTACCAACTAAACCCACTCGACCAACTCTACCAACTAAACCCACTCGACCAACTCTACCAACTAAACCCACTCGACCAACTCTACCAACTAAACCCACTCAACCAACTCTACCAACTAAACCCACTCGACCAACTCTACCAACTAAACCTACCATAAGGTCCAAATAATAATAATCCCAAATACTAAAATGATGTGTTTAAGACCACGCCCCTTTTAATTTTATAATAAATACTTGTTTTTGGATGATACATTTTTTTTTGAAACTTAATTTTTGCATGATTAGTTAGTCACATGATTTAATTATTATAGGTGTGTGCATTGATAAGATAACTATTACAAAAAAAATGTAATAATTAATAGCTCCCTCTCCCAATAATGTGTGAGGAAGACAGCACACATTAATCTTCTCTCCTCGCATACAAACCCATCTGGACAAGTGGAGTTCGTACACTCAGCAAAACATGTAGCTATGTCAATCATTTGATTACCTCAAGTACCAGCAGTTGATCACTACGTGAACGAGACCTGGAATTCGACCTGAAATGGCTTCGTTTCTCACGTCCACTTAATAGTCTGATTTGCCAAATTACTTATAATATGGTTTTACAACATGTGTTTCATTAAACAGTGAAAGGAGTGTCTTGTCTACATGTATATATATCTACTTGTATGGCTAATTCCCAGATAATATATATGTACATACATACATACAAACATATACTCATACATACACACATACATACATACACACATACGTACATACATACATACATACATACATACATACATACATACACACATACATCCATACACACACACACATACATACATACATACATACATACATAGTACACACATACATACATACATACATACATATATACATACATACATACATACATACATATTTCACAGGGTAAAGATGTTGATATTGAATTATCTCATCTAGTTGATGATTTACCTAGTATATTTGAGGAGGTTATTTCACTAGTTTCATCAATATCTCCCTCAATACAATATTACAAGGTATTTCGTCAGTCTATTAATAACAGGTAAATTATATGTACATATTGACTTCCAACAATATTGTTTCAAACTTTTTTCTAGAATTACTGTCCTTATTAGGTTTCTGCAGTAGTTTTGATCAAAAAATGTTGTTTGCAATTTAGTGTTCTTTTGAAATTCCAATCGGACCATGAACTATAATAGCCTTGGTACTTATTTTTTCACTGGAAAAAACATTTTTCCGAAACTGTTCCTAGAGTTACATAGTGATGTCCTTATTAGGTTTCTGCAGTAGTTTTGATTAAAAATGTTGTTTGTAGGAACCGTGAGCATTTTAGTGTTCTCTCGAAATTCCAATCGGACCATGAACTATATATAGCCTTGGTACTTATTTTTTGACTGGAAAAAACATTTTTCCGAAACTGTTCCTAGAGTTACATAGTGATGTCCTTGTTATGATTCTGCAGTATTTTTGGTCAAAAATGTTGTTTGTAGGAACCGTGAGCATTTTAGTGTTCTCTCGAAATTCCAATCGGACCATGAACTATATATAGCCTTGGTACTTATTTTTTGACTGGAAAAAACATTTTTCCGAAACTGTTCCTAGAGTTACATAGTGATGTCCTTATTAGGTTTCTGCAGTAGTTTTGATTAAAAATGTTGTTTGTAGGAACCGTGAGCATTTTAGTGTTCTCTCGAAATTCCAATCGGACCATGAACTATAGCCTTGGTACTTATTTTTTGACTGGAAAAAAAATTTTTCCAAAACTGTTCCTAGAGTTACATAATGATGTCCTTGTTATGATTCTGCAGTATTTTTGGTCAAAAATGTTGTTTGTAGGAACCGTGAGCATTTTAGTGTTCTCTCGAAATTCCAATCGGACCATGAACTATAGCCTTGGTACTTATTTTTTGACTAGAAAAAACATTTTTCCGAAACTGTTCCTAGAGTTACATAGTGATGTCCTTGTTATGATTCTGCAGTATTTTTGGTCAAAAATGTTGTTTGTAGGAACCGTGAGCATTTTAGTGTTCTCTCGAAATTCCAATCGGACCATGAACTATAGCCTTGGTACTTATTTTTTGACTAGAAAAAACATTTTTCCGAAACTGTTCCTAGAGTTACATAGTGATGTCCTTGTTATGATTCTGCAGTATTTTTGGTCAAAAATGTTGTTTGTAGGAACTGTGACCATTTAGTATTCTCTAATAAATGATATAATTATTTATATTTTCAGGAGTGCACCAGATGATAATATATTACCATTATTATCATATCTATGTTGCCATGGTAACACCACTGTACATGAATGGAAATATGGAGAACCTCCAAAAGAAATGAAAGTGGGTGTGGCCTCTAAAATTAATTTTAATTAGCTTGTAATTATTTCAGGAATTAAGGCCTAATGAATATTCAATAACTTCAGAGAATGGTGACACTATTGATTGGGGGGATATTGAGAGAGAGGGGGAGATTGATTTTGGTGAAGGAGAAATTGATTTTGATGTAGGACTTGACGAGGTAGACCTCTCTTTGATAACAATAGAGGGAGGCGGAGAAGAGGCAAACAGAACAACCAATATAGGTACATATATATATCTATATGTATACATACACACATATATACATACATACATACATACATATATATATACATGCATACATACATACATATATATATACATGCATACATACATACATATATACATACATACATACATACATACATATGTATATATGTACTTACATACATACGTACATAATATAATACGTACATATGTACTTACATACACATATACATACATGCATATATACATACATATTTACGTACATATGTACTTACATATATATATACATGCATGCATACATACGTACATATATACTTACATATGTACTTATATACATATATACATACATGCATACCTACATACATATATACATTCATGCATACATACGTACATGTATACGTACATATATACATACATATATACATACATGCGTACATACATTTACAGTCATGCCTAGGAAGAGTTCTTTTCCAACAATACTCGAGGATTTTGAGTCTCGTAATGAAATACTGAATGATATAATGGAACTATTAGAGTTCTTAAAACAAAGAGAAGTAGAACTAACATCAGAAGGTTCCGGAGTTCTACAAGTAAGTACTCACTTGGCGGAAACCTTACAGGTACATTCCGGAGATGATCTTGTGAAAATGATTGATGGTGTTAAGAAAGTAATGGAAAAACTAACAGATAAACGAACACAACATCTCTTACTGATACTGGATTCAGAAAGGTAATAATTATAAGCTGTATGAAGAATCCTCCGCCCATCCTCTCCCCCTCCCTCCCACCCTTCCTTCCACTCTTCCTCCATCTTAGTTATCTACATCGTCTGTCTTTTCAACTGTCTCGTCAAAATCAACTTAGCCAGTATTATTCTAGACAGATTGATGAATACATTCACAAAGCTGAAGAAGCAGGTAATCAACAACACATACTTGAACTTCAGTTAGTAGAAATCGTAAAGACTACTAAAGAACTACAAAAACAGGTACACACATACACTTAATACAGTGTTTAATACACTATACGAGTATTTATAAGTGGATTAGAGTGTTTGTATATACGGATATTCGTTTATTATTTTAACAGGTTGCTGCAGAAATTTCAAAACGATACAAGAATAGACCTGTAAATATAATAGGAGAACTGAATCAATTATAATTTTAATTAACTTGTATATCCGGTATAACAGGAAGTTTATGATTAATTAAATTAATTAATTAAATTTACAAGCAACCATGATATTTCATGCACCTCATCTTCTCTTATCTTTGAGATGGGCAGTTCCTGCAGTGAGTATTTTTGGAAATGTTACAGCAACTGTTACTATGCTATTCATGATACAACTCCTGACACTACCATTACCAGAAAGATTTGCTTGGAGTATCAACAGATCCCTCGTTTCTAAGTACATGAGTCTAATAGGCTTCTTCTATGAAACTTGGTCTGGAGTTGAGGTATAATCACATGACTTGATAGTGGTGTATCACATGATCTGACCTGTTTTTTTTAATGGTAGTTTTGTTATTATGGTGATCCTTATCCACTGAAGCCAGAAAATGTATTGTATCTTAGCAACCATCAATGTACAGGTATATATAGTCCATATTGTCATCACAATTTAATTATACTACTCCAACGAGCAACTACTATATTGTGTAATTACGTTGCTTAGCTCCCAGGATTCATCCTCCATCTTTAATCGATCTATGTAGTATATATGTCCTAGTTTATCTTCACCTATCTTTCCTCCATCAATCTATTAATATCATATTCAGTTGATTGGGTGATAGCTGATACTTTATGTATTAAACAGTCCGGTTATGGAGGGAGAGTTCGTTATATGATGAAGAGCACTTTGAAATATGTACCAATATTTGGTTGGCAGCTCGGATATGTTAGTTATTGTATTATATCGTATATGTACGTACGTACGTACGTATGTATGTATGTATGTATGTATGTATGTAAATATATATGTACAATGTATGTGTGTAAGTATGTATGTACAATGTATGTGTATGTATGTATGTATTTATAGAGAGGGAGTATATATTTGAAACGGAATAGGACTCAGGATCAAACATGGTTGATTGAGTAAGTTCCATCTTTATAAAGTAATTTCGCACAATTATTTTAATTTATTCAGAAAATTGATGTGGTTTCAAAGAAAAAACATTCCAGTAAGTAATATTATCAATCAGTGAGTGTACATACTTTCATCTATCTATCTATCTATCTATCTAAAGATCTGGATGGTTTTATTTCCAGAGGGTACAAGGTTTAATCCAGATCGTGTAAAACAGATTGAACGTAGTTGGTCTTACGCAGAGACTGAAGGACTTGAAAAGTTTCATAATGTTTTAGTACCTCATACGAAAGGTTTCGAGGTAAGGGGTGTGTCCCAATTTAATTATTATTAATTGTTTTTAATAGATTACAATAGATTCATTAAGGCAATATTTGGATGCTGTATATGATATAACAATAATATATGAGGGAAGAGAGGGGAAAAGATTATGTTCCTCATCTCTACCAACACTCTTTAGTAAGATAATAAGACTATTTGTTAACTCTGTTTTTCATCTATCCATCTATCTATCTATCTATCTATCTATCTATTCATATATTTATCTGTCCATATGGGTACTAATGTCAGTCATTTGTAAAATAATAATAAATTTGATGAAATACTGATCTTTAAACTCTCACAATTCAATTATTTTGTACAGGAAGCTAACTAGATTAGGTGTCCAGGTGAAGCCGTAGTAGCTCTTCCCTGGATACTGAATTTAGTTAGCTTACTACACAAAATGACTGAATAACGAGATTTGGAAGATAGGTATTTCAACACTTCACAAGTGACTGAAGTTCTTATTCCATATAATATTATAGTGACATATCTATCTACTTTGCAGGTTTCTATTCCGGAAAATGTCGTAAAGTTCATGTTCATTTTCGACGAGTACCAATCTGTGACATACCAACAGACAAAGAAGGACAGAAACAATGGATGTACGACTCATTTAGAAGAAAAGAAAAGTAAATTCACTGTCTATCTGTCTTTCTATTAACTAACTACTCCATTTCTTTTAGATTGATTGAGGGATTCTATGAAAGTGGGCAAATATCATCCCCTCAGTATTCCCTGCCTCTCCCTCTGTCATACACACTGTTACCAACTGTAGTATATTTGACAATGCTTGGTGTCGTCATGGCAACGAAACAGGGACCAAAATGGTGGCTCGGTAGTACAGTACTGTTTACTATATTAGGACTGATTATAGCTCGTCGTTATTAAGTATCGAAATATCATTAGCCCCTCTTTTAATTAATTATTAATTAATGAATTTTAAGTTTGGCTGAGAAATTACATGCTATATAAATAATGTTGATATCTTTATTATTAGAAATCAAGTTCCCCTCCTGTAATTAAAACAATAATTATAATTAAATTATAAGCCCCTGATCCTTAATTAATTACATACAAAGATCATATGACCTTTGACCTTAGAGTATATTATTTATAATACCTGTGGCATCTCTTCTCTCTAGTGACAAAGATTTCTTAAGTCTTCGAATAAATTTGTCAAAATATTCCATATGAGTAGCAAGTGATGTGTGCTTGTAACCTATGAATAAATGTATGTGTGTATGTATGTATGTACATATGTACGTATGTATGTATGTACATATGTACATATGTATGTATGTACATATATGTATGTATGTATGTATGTATGTATGTATGTATGTATGTATGTGTGTATGTATGTATGTATGTACATATATGTATGTATGTATGTATGTATGTATGTATGTATGTATGTATGTGTGTATGTATGTATCTATCTATCTATTTGTATGTATGTATATACATGTACCTTTCTTGTCTGTACTGTTAATTCCATTTCTTTCAAATTCAATACATACTTGGCTAACAGTGGGTACTTGAAATGGATCAAACTCATCGATATTATTTATATCAATAGGAACACACAATCTCCCTATTATTACATAGATAGATAGAGAGATAGATAGATAGATAGATAGATAGATGGATGGAAAGATAGATAGATAGATGGATAGATGAAGAGATATTACCTGTCTTGGGATGTACACATAATGGACTCTTCAATAAATGATTAATCCCTTTGGTAACATTGACATCAAGACGTGGATATGAATACTGTAATCTCATCTCTTCAATCAAACACGGATATTTATCCTACATCATACCACACCCATTTAATGAGAAGTCTAATCTAATCATATTGTATCACATACCATCTTTTTCTTTCTGATTTCATTCTCTATTCTTCCCCATCTTTGCCAAGATGATTTCATCTTATTTTCACTAAATTCTTGATCCAACTCTTCTCTTAATGACCTGAATATTAATATGTATGTACATATATTTGTAAATACATACATAGTCATGTACACACACACGTACATATGTAGTATGTATATATACATATAACATTACCTCAATGGTATTAATTGTAAGACTTTTCTCCATTGTTCCTGAGTTTCTAAATATCCTTGCTCATTTACAATATCTTGAAAATATTCATTAATTATTTCCACCGAAGCCCTAAAATATCAATCAACGAAAACTAATAGAAATATATATACATGACCACACCCACATAATAGAGGGATGAATTGGTTTTTTCAAGTTCACTTTCCTCACTTGCTGTTCTCCACCCTACAATATCATCAATACAACCACACCCATTTAAACCACACCCCCTAATTATACCTTAATTAAAGTGAGATACTCAGCAATGGCTATCCGAGCTTCTTGAGAAAGGTCTCGGGCTTTTGTGTCACAGACCCAACAATGCACTCCACGACGTCCACTATATATCCACAATAAATGATTAAAACCAAAATCCTCTGGAAATTAATAATAATAATAATTAATTAAGTGTGTGGGCGTGAGTCAATACCTCTAAGAGCCCTATCAAGTATCTTTACAGCTATTGTCATGAAGGTCCAACATTTGATACAAATATTAGCATCACTTGAAAATGAATAGATAGATAGGTAGATGATTGAATGGGTAGATGAATCAAAAGATGAAAGGAGGGATAGATGAATTGTGGATGGATGGATGGATAGATAGATGAATAAATGGATGTATGAATGAACTGAGAGATGAATGGATAAATGGATGAATGAATGGATGGATAGATAGATGAGAATAGATAGATAGATGCTAACCTACAACAAGTTCTAATATCATCATAATCAGTCATATCGATATCAAATACAAGCTCTTTTCTCTCAGCTTTGAAGTTACCTGGCATCACTCTAGTATGATCCCTTGGCTACGTGTAGGTTTATACGTACATAAGAACATGCACATATATGTATATATATATAAGTACATATATATACATATTAATTATACATGTATGTTTATAATATTCTTACATATATTGGTAGTATATATGTAATTGTACCTTGTGGCTAAATATAGCACCAATATCTATCTTTACGGGTTTCGTTTTCTTGATTCCTTCTTCCATTTGTTCTCTTGTATCGTAAGATTGATATCGTACGTATATATCATTCTCCAGAGTGAAGGAAAACTCACGATTTGAGAAGCTCTCAGCATCTGACACATGAAAAAATAAATAATTAATTAATGAAGATGGGGTGCAACCCACGTCTTTCCTTTCCCCTTACCATAACACAACCAATCATAATACATCTGATATGGAAATAAACGGGTATAATATATCCTTAATAAATCTGGTAATTGATTTCGGTCATATTCCGGACTAAATAAAGACTGATTAGTTTCCATTACCTCCTCTTTCACATCCATCTCGTATTTTCCCGGTAATATCTTCTGCGCATGCGCAGTTGCCTAGAAAAACATGGCTACTCCTCCACCAGAAGCAGGAATACATTCCAAACCAACAGGTCTTTTTACTGATGATGACTTCCTAAATGCAGCTAAGCAAGTACAGAACCCAGATCTTCAAGGATGGGAATTTTTTGTTGAATCCATGGGAGTAAAGATGTATAGAAAATACTCCGAAGTGAGTTTGGAAAGGGTTAAAAATTAAATCATTGATTCTTTTTTTTTCAGGTATCTCAACTGTATGAATATAAGACGCATGGGATTATGGATGATTTGGATCCTGAAATATGTGCAATGGTATATTTAGACTGGCAATATCGTAAGAAATGGGATTCCTATGTACTAGGTAATGGTGTATTAGTACATGCATATATGTGTGTGTATGTTGAGTAAGAAACAATAGAGTGAGGCAGTGTTTTTGATAAGCTCATATGGTGCACCATTGGCCCAAAGAGCTTCTTATTTGGCACTGCACAGTTCTTTCTTTGGGCCAGTGGTGCAGTTAATTATGATTATATTATCACTAACAGCATTAACTCTTATTTAATTGGCTCAAGATGTATTCTCAATGGCGCACACACTAACCATTTTTGAGCCAATTTGGCCCAAGCTTCAAAACATATCAAAAACTCTGGAGTGATTGATATATTGTGTAAGTGTTGTAAATTATATACAGTATACCGGTATATAAACACATACACATATATGAGAGAGTACTGTAGTAGTCCAGAGAGTGTGGTAGTACTTTTTATATGTAATGACGATTATTATAATAATTATAATATTTTAATATTCAATAATGTATAAATATAATTAATACTCCTGTAGATTTACATCCTATCAAAGATGAAGTTAATGGCAATGAAGGAATATACTGGGGTGTGGATTATCCATGGCCATTATATGATCGTGATGTATCCACAGATAATAAATCAACCTAAAGGGAATCCCTCTATTTCAACTCTCCCTGAAATGAGGACTTCACTTGAGAGCATTCCTCTAATCAGAGATTGCTATATTTATACCGACAGTGTTTGAAATAGAGATACAATGAAATCCCTCTATTCCAGACAAATATAAGTGTCCTGATTACAGGGGTGTCCTCATTTCAGGGCTGAGTCTATATTATAAAGCACAGCTTGGGACATTTGTAAGTGTCCTTAATACAGGGGTGTCCTCAAAAGAAGGATTTCGCTGTATTCCTGTGTGTATGTACAAGTATATCACTAATAGATGCCTTGACTATGTTTATAGTATACTTTTATAAGAGAAGGAAGGATGATGAAGGTAGATGGAGAGAGAACTTGGGTTGTTTTATCTCGGAGTCAACCTTTCTCTAATTGTCCAGAAAAAAGTGGTCTTGTTAGAGTTGATGATTTCTTACAAAGTTGTGCTATGCAGAGTGATGGAAAAGTAGGAGCTAAAGGTGTGTATGTATCTATGTATGTATCTATGTATGGTATGTATCTATGTATGCATGTATGTATGTATCTATGTATGTATGTATGTATGTACATATGTATGTATGTATGTATATATGTATCTATGTATGTATGTATGTATGTATGTATGTATGTATGTACATATGTATGTATGTATGTATATATGTATCTATGTATGTATGTATGTATGTACATGTATATATGTATGTATCTATGTATCTATGTATATATGCATGCATGTATGTATGTATGCATGTATGTATGTATGTATGTATGTATGTATGATTGTATGTATGTATGTATTTGACTTTATATACTAATCCATTCATCTATCTATCTATCTACGTATCTATCTATCTATCTATCTATGTATCTATATACCTATCTATCTATTTATGTATCTATGTATGTATGTATCTATCTATCTATCTATCTATCTATCCATCTATATCCAGCATTCATGCATTATTATGATAATCCTAAAGGAAGTATTCCAACATGGCTTATAAATTGGGCTTGTAAGGTGATTAAATTAGTCATGTACTATTCTACCACTCGTCCATTGTTCTTTATCCTATCCATTAGACAGGTGTACCCCATTTTTTGAGTACGATGCACACAGCTGTTCTTGGTTATAAAGATTATCTCAAAGATGAAGGTAAAGAACATTTCATGGAAGAAGCAAGAAAGTTTTGGACTGTAAATGAGAGCTAGATAAATTATAAATAGTTATTAATTTTTATTTATTATAATTATTATATATAATATAATTATATAAGTTAGTAAACTATTTTAATTAAATTTTATTCATTAAAAATTCCGCCTCTTTTTTTATGTAACTATTAGTTACTAATAAACAAATGGTAGGTTAAGATATCTTTGTGCTCATTATATATATATATATGTATGATATATGGGTTCCTCCTCTATTTCAGGATACTGAGCTAGGTCTACAGCCTCATCATGAACAGACTGTTAAAGAGTATCTTAGATTTACACGTTACAAGAGATCTGAATGTTTAAGATGCATTAAATCTTCATATAACTCAATAAGTGAATCTCATTTGATTGAAGATAATACCTTTACTAGCCAAGAGGTATATACACCTTTAACCATTAGTCAATCCATCCAACTATCTTTATTCATTGAGTCAACCATTAGTCCATTGATCCAACCCTTCATCTATTGCATTAGTCTATCCATCCAACCATCTTTATTCATTGAGTCAACCATTAGTCCATTGATCCAACCCTTCATCTATTGCATTAGTCTATTCATCCAACCATCTTTATTCATTGAGTCAACCATTAGTCCATTGATCCAACCCTTCATCTATTGCATTAGTCTATCCATCCAACCATCTTTATTCATTGAGTCAACCATTAGTCCATTGATCCAACCCTTCATCTATTGCATTAGTCTATTCATCCAACCATCTTTATTCATTGAGTCAACCATTAGTCCATTGATCCAACCCTTCATCTATTGCATTAGTCTATCCATCCAACCATCTTTATTCATTGAGTCAACCATTAGTCCATTGATCCAACCCTTCATCTATTGCATTAGTCTATCCATCCAACCATCTTTATTCATTGAGTCAACCATTAGTCCATTGATCCAACCCTTCATCTATTGCATTAGTCTATCCATCCAACCATCTTTATTCATTGAGTCAACCATTAGTCCATTGATCCAACCCTTCATCTATTGCATTAGTCTATTCATCCAACCATCTTTATTCATTGAGTCAACCATTAGTCCATTGATCCAACCCTTCATCTATTGCATTAGTCTATCCATCCAACCATCTTTATTCATTGAGTCAAACATTAGTTAGTTCATTCATAATGATTTAGATACAGGAGATGTTATCTGGAATGTGGAGTGTTATGGAAGCAGATCTTGAGGCTGAACTTATTAGTTCCTCACATATGTCTGCTCTCCTGTTACAGCAGCTATTTCAACAGGCTGATCATGTGCACTTGAAAATGAAACTCAATGTGGCTGAGTTAGAAAATAAGTAAGAATATAATTACTAGTGTGTAATGATACTATTAATAGACTATGTAATGATACTATTAATAGACTATGTAATGATACTATTAATAGACTATGTTGATACTATTAATAGACTATGTAATGATACTATTAATAGACTATGTAATGATACTATTAATAGATTATGTAATGATACTATTAATAGACTATGTAATGATACTATTAATAGACTATGTAATGATACTATTAATAGACTATGTAATGATATTAATAGACTATGTAAAGTTACTATTAATAGATTATGTAATGATACTATTAATAGACTGTGTAATGATACTATTAATAGATTATGTAATGATACTATTAATAGACTATGTAATAATATTATATGATACTATTAATAGATTATAATGTTACTATTAATAGAACTGATTTATGTTACATGTTTCTTACAGAGAACTATTAGAAGGAATGGCAGCTTATGAACGTCAAATTCTATCTGATAGTTCATCATCTCTCTTCTCCCCTGTCTTATCTCAATTAGAACCTCTAAACTTTGGTGGAGAGAAATTATTACAACAAGTAAGAAAATCAGCTATTTCCTTCATCCATTATGTAAATACATACATATGTATACATGTACACACGTATGTATGTACATATGTACATATGTACATACGCACATACATACATACGTACATATGTATATATGTATGTGTGTATTTACATCAGAAACAATTTATATCTTTGTGTCAATTGAGTACCAAGGCTATAAATATAGTTCATGGTCCGATTAGATTTTCGAGAGAACATTAAAATGCTCACGGTTCCTACGAACAACATTTTTGATCAAAAATACTGCAGAAACATAATAAGAACATCACTATGTAACTCTAGGAACAGTTTCGGCAAAATGTTTTTTCCAGTCAAAAAATAAGTACCAAGGCTATAGTTCATGGTTTGATTAGAATTTCGAGAGAACACTAAAATGCTCACGGTTCCTACAAACAACATTATTGATCAAAAATACTGCAGAATCATAACAAGGACATCACTATGTAACTATAGGAACAGTTTCGGAAAAATGTTTTTTCCAGTCAAAAAATAAGTACCAAGGCTATAGTTCATGGTTTGATTAGAATTTCGAGAGAACACTAAAATGCTCACAGTTCTTACAAACAACATTTTTGATCAAAAATACTGCAGAAACATGATAAGGACATCACTATGTAACTATAGGAACAGTTTCGGAAAAATGTTTTTTCCAGTCAAAAATAAGTACCAAGGCTATAGTTCATGGTTCAATTAGAATTTCGAGAGAACACTAAAATGCTCACAGTTCCTACAAACAACATTTTTGATCAAAAATACTGCAGAAACATGATAAGGACATCATTATGTAACTATAGGAACAGTTTCGAAAAAATGTTTTTTTCCAGTCAAAAAATAAGTACCAAGGCTATAGTTCATGGTTCGATTAGAATTTCGAGAGAACACTAAAATGCTCACGGTTCCTACAAACAACATTTTTGATCAAAAATACTGCAGAAACATGATAAGGACATCATTATGTAACTATAGGAACAGTTTCGGAAAAATGTTTTTTTCCAGTCAAAAAATAAGTACCAAGGCTATAGTTCATGGTTCGATTAGAATTTCGAGAGAACACTAAATTGCTCACGGTTCCTACAAACAACATTATTGATCAAAAATACTGCAGAATCATAACAAGGACATCACTATGTAACTATAGGAACAGTTTCGGAAAAATGTTTTTTCCAGTCAAAAAATAAGTACCAAGGCTATAGTTCATGGTTCGATTAGAATATCGAGAGAACACTAAATTGCTCACGGTTCCTACAAACAACATTATTGATGAAAAACACTGCAGAATCATAACAAGGACATCATTATGTAACTCTAGGAACAGTTTCGGAAAAATGTTTTTTCCAGTCAAAAAATAAGTACCAAGGCTATAGTTCATGGTTCGATTAGAATTTCAAGAGAATACTAAAATGCTCACGGTTCTTACAAACAATGTTTTTGACAGAAAATACTGCAGAATCATAACAAGGACATCACTATATAACTCTAGGAACAGTTTCGGAAAAATGTTTTTTCCAGTCAAAAAATAAGTACCAAGGCTATAGTTCATGGTTCGATTAGAATTTCGAGAGAACACTAAAATGCTCACGGTTCCTACAAACAACATTATTGATCAAAAATACTGCAGAAACATAACAAGGACATCACTATGTAACTATAGGAACAGTTTCGGAAAAATGTTTTTTCCAGTCAAAAAATAAGTACCAAGGCTATAGTTCATGGTTTGATTAGAATTTTGAGAGAACACTAAAATGCTCACGGTTCTTACAAACAACGTTTTTGACCGAAAATACTGCAGAATCATAACAAGGACATCACTATGTAACTTTAGGAACAGTTTCGGAAAAATGTTTTTTCCAGTCAAAAAATAAGTACCAAGGCTATAAGTTCATGGTTCGATTAGATTATCGAGAGAACACTAAAATGCTCACGGTTCCTACAAACAACATTATTGATCAAAAATACTGCAGAAACATAACAAGGACATCACTATGTAACTCTAGGAACAGTTTCGGAAAAATGTTTTTTCCAGTCAAAAAATAAGTACCAAGGCTATATATAAGTTCATGGTTCGATTAGAATATCGAGAGAACACTAAAATGCTCACGGTTCCTACAAACAACATTATTGATCAAAAATACTGCAGAAACATAACAAGGACATCACTATGTAACTCTAGGAACAGTTTCGGAAAAATGTTTTTTCCAGTCAAAAAATAAGTACCAAGGCTATAAGTTCATGGTTCAATTAGAATATCGAGAGAACACTAAAATGCTCACGGTTCCTACAAACAACATTATTGATCAAAAATACTGCAGAAACATAACAAGGACATCACTATGTAACTCTAAGAACAGTTTCGGAAAAATGTTTTTTCCAGTCAAAAAATAAGTACCAAGGCTATAGTTCATGGTTTGATTAGAATTTTGAGAGAACACTAAAATGCTCACGGTTCCTACAAACAACATTATTGATCAAAAATACTGCAGAAACATAACAAGGACATCACTATGTAACTCTAGGAACAGTTTCGGAAAAATGTTTTTTCCAGTCAAAAAATAAGTACCAAGGCTATAAGTTCATGGTTCAATTAGAATATCGAGAGAACACTAAAATGCTCACGGTTCCTACAAACAACATTATTGATCAAAAATACTGCAGAAACATAACAAGGACATCACTATGTAACTCTAAGAACAGTTTCGGAAAAATGTTTTTTCCAGTCAAAAAATAAGTACCAAGGCTATAGTTCATGGTTTGATTAGAATTTTGAGAGAACACTAAAATGCTCACGGTTCTTACAAACAACGTTTTTGACCGAAAATACTGCAGAATCATAACAAGGACATCACTATGTAACTTTAGGAACAGTTTCGGAAAAATGTTTTTTCCAGTCAAAAAATAAGTACCAAGGCTATAAGTTCATGGTTCGATTTGATTATCGAGAGAACACTAAAATGCTCACGGTTCCTACAAACAACATTATTGATCAAAAATACTGCAGAAACATAACAAGGACATCACTATGTAACTCTAGGAACAGTTTCGGAAAAATGTTTTTTCCAGTCAAAAAATAAGTACCAAGGCTATAAGTTCATGGTTCGATTATAATTTCGAGAGAACACTAAAATGCTCACGGTTCCTACAAACAACATTATTGATCAAAAATACTGCAGAAACATAACAAGGACATCACTATGTAACTCTAGGAACAGTTTCGAACTGAAACCTTTTTTTTTCTTAGCAGATTCAACGTTTGAGAGATGAAAATAAGAAATTAAAGGAGCAAATGAAAATGTTAGAAGCAAAGGTAATAGAATACATGTATAGGTAATAGAATACATGTATAGGTAATAGAATACATGTATAGGTAATAGAATACATGTATAGGTAATAGAATACATGTATAGTTAATAGAATACATGTATAGTTAATAGAATACATGTAAAGGTAATAGAATACATGTATAGGTAATAGAATACATGTATAGGTAATAGAATACATGTATAGGTAATAGAATACATGTATAGGTAATAGAATACATCTATAGTTAATAGAATACATGTATAGTTAATAGAATACATGTATAGTTAATAGAATACATGTATAGGTAATAGAATACATGTATAGGTAATAGAATACATGTATAGGTAATAGAATACATGTATAGTTAATAGAATACATGTATAGGTAATAGAATACATGTATAGGTAATAGAATACATGTATAGTTAATAGAATACATGTATAGTTAATAGAATACATGTATAGTTAATAGAATACATGTATAGGTAATAGAATACATGTATAGGTAATAGAATACATGTATAGGTAATAGAATACATGTATAGGTAATAGAATACATGTATAGGTAATAGAATACATGTATAGGTAATAGAATACATGTATAGGTAATAGAATACATCTATAGTTAATAGAATACATGTATAGTTAATAGAATACATGTATAGTTAATAGAATACATGTATAGGTAATAGAATACATGTATAGGTAATAGAATACATGTATAGGTAATAGAATACATGTATAGTTAATAGAATACATGTATAGGTAATAGAATACATGTATAGGTAATAGAATACATGTATAGTTAATAGAATACATGTATAGTTAATAGAATACATGTATAGGTAATAGAATACATGTATAGGTAATAGAATACATGTATAGGTAATAGAATACATGTATAGGTAATAGAATACATGTATAGGTAATAGAATACATGTATAGGTAATAGAATACATGTATAGTTAATAGAATACATGTATAGGTAATAGAATACATGTATAGGTAATAGAATACATGTATAGGTAATAGAATACATGTATAGTTAATGTTTTATTAATAATTATGTAATTAACTAACTTCTCTGCCATAGACAACATCAATATTACAAGAAAAAGAAAAATTAAAAAGTCATTTTTCTCAACCTGTTCTATCTCGAACTGAAGAGAGTAGGAAACAAGATGATGAAGTGTCTGATCTGCAGGAGATTGTAACTCATCTTCGTTCACAATTGAGTCTATCTGATGATGATACTAAAATACTAGAGAAGAAATTAAGTGACACAGCTGTAAGTAGTTACTGACAGATGGGTGGATAGAAGGACAGACAGATGGATAGATGGATAGACAGATTGATAGACAGACAGACAGATAGATAGATGGAAAGACAGATTGATAGACAGACAGACAGATAGATAGATGGAAAGACTGATTGATAGACAGACAGACAGATGGATAGATGGATGGAAATACAACAAATACCTAATCATGATGAAGTTTTGGAACTGAAATATGTGCTTTTGTCAATTTTAGTAACCCTCACCACTTAGTTACGGCAGCTCTATGAACTGTGTACAGACAAACAGACAGACATACATACATACATACATACATACATACATACATACATACATACATACATTCATACATACATACATACATACATACATACATACATACATACATACATACATACATTCATACATACATACATACATACATACATACATACATACATTCATACATACATACATACATAAACATGTTTTTAATCAATAATCCTGTGTTGATATACAGTAATTAAATTGTATCCATAAAGGAAAATGTCTTGAGGGTTAATAGTGAACTTGAGAGAACAAAAAATGAATTACAAAAAAAATTCAGTGAGACAGCTCAGTATGAGACAATGAGAAAAGTATTAGTCACTAAAAATGAGCAAATTAAAGATCTTAGGAAGAGATTGAAACTGTACGTCTATCAGCACCTGTCAATCCATCTCATAATTATAGCTTTATCCTTCATTCATCTATCTATCTATCTATCTATCTACGTATCTATCTATCTATCTATCTCTATCCTTCCATCATCCATTTATTATCTTCATTAACTATTTCTATCTACAAGGTACGAGAAATAGAAGTTCCTACTGCTGACTTGATTTGGCTAACAGCAACAAAAATAAGAATAATATAATTATTATTCATAGATTCCAATAATTATAATTAGATTAATAATATTTGTGGTCGATTTTGATTGGTCAAAATGATAGTTGTTTTTGTTATCTATAATATTTATTATGACTAGTACTCTTAGTGGGTGTATTAATATTTGTGGATACGATACTAATATGGCTGAAAAGAGGCGAGTGTCTGGTTCACCAGAGTCTGCAGGTCACATCGTAGACACAATGGAATCAAATGGTGTCTTGGCACTTGACAAAGAAGATATGAGTAAAGAAACAAGAAGTGACGTACTGATGTTGTTACTGTGCTCTGCTGGTATAATAATATCATATTTTATCTATGGATTGTTACAAGAGAAAATGTAAACGTGTTTATCTATAACTGTATGTGTTTAAATCATCTAATCTCTTTTGTTTAGTACTAAAAGAGATTTTGAGGGCGAAAAATTTAATTATTTTATGTTTTTTGTATTTTTCCAGTGCATTATCAATGCCATAGTGGCTAAATTAGGTATGTTGATAGGAACGATCACTCTTCATTATTCATATATGTTACTCGCTGCTTGTCTCGCATAATACATGAGTTGGAGGTGTGGTGTATGTGTATGTATGTATGGATTCCAGTCCTCATTCTCATACTATAGTTACCTGGTATCAGGATTGTCATGTATGTATGCCAGTCCTCATTCTCATACTATAGTTTTCCCAGTATCAGGATTGTTGTTTGTATGTACATGTATGTATTCCAGTCCTCATTCTCGTACTATAGTTTTCCCAGTATCAGGATTGTTGTTTGTATGTATGTATTCCAGTCCTCATTCTCGTACTATAGTTTCCTGGTATCGATCAGGATTGCCATGTATGTATGTATGTATAGATTCCAGTCCTCATTCTCATACTATAGTTTCCTGGTATCAGGATCGTGAGGTATCTATGGAACCATGGAATCTATTTGCAGCTGTATCATTTAGTTATGTTGGTGCGATGGTAGCTAGTAATAGTTCTCTAGCCTTCATTAACTATCCCACACAGGTAATAACACGTCACATGACATCACAAGATATACCACTAGTTAGGTCACATGACATCACAAGTATCACATAACATTACAACATTTATCACATGACATTATATCATATACCAAGGTAGCAGCAGTTCCCAACTCTTGCTAACAACATGTCATGTGACATTACAAGGTGTATCACATGACATCAGATGATAATCAATGTGTATCAAATGATGTATCACATGATAACTGTAGCTTTGGTTTTCATTTATAGGTTCTTGGTAAATCTGTAAAGCCAATCCCGATACTGATATTTGGTGTTTTAATTAGTCGAAAGTCGTATCCATTAATGAAGTATCTATGTGTATTGTTAATAGTTTGTGGAGTCGCTATTTTTATATACAAAGATCCTCCTGCTCAAAAGGTAGATGAAGACCACTCCCAATACAAATTATTTAATAGCATTGGATTTGGAGAATTGCTAGTGGTAAGATGTGTTATATACATCTATCTGTCTGTCTGTAAGTATACATATGTCCTGATACCCATAACTTAGACCACCTGTATATATGTCCTGATACCCATACCTTAGACCACCTATACATATGTCCTGATACCCATACATGTACCTCAGACCACCTGTATTTATGTCCAGATACCCATACCTTAGACCATCAGAATGTATCCAGATACCCATACCTTAGACCACCTGGATATATGTCCAGATGCCCATACCTTAGACCACCTGGATATATGTCCAGATGCCCATACCTTAGACCACCTGGATATATGTCCAGATACCCATACCTTGGACATCTTTATATGTGTCTACTGTCCAGATACCCATACCTTAGATAATCATTGTCATTAATTATTATCATAATAGTTATTGTCATTAACTCTTGATGGAATTACTGGTGTGCTTCAAGACAGATTAAAAACTCATAATACACACGCTCTTCACATGATGTATGCAATGAATATATATGCTTCATTATATTTACTAATAGGTAAGGAGTTCATAAATAGTTGATGGGTGGATGAATGGATGGATGGATAGTTGGATGGATGGATGGATGGATGGATGGACGGATGGATGGATGGATGGACGGATGGGTGGGTGGGTGGACAGATGAATGGATGGATGGATAAATGGATGGATGGATGAATAGATAGATAGATAGATAGATGGATAAATGGATCATGAATTGACACATAAATGGATAGATGAATGAATGCACAGATAGTTATAATTACAAACTCACACATTATCACAGGTCTTGTCATAACAGGAGAAGGTATTTCAGCGATAGGATTTGTATCAAGACATCCATTCATTATTCCAAGTTTAATATTATTTGGTTTAGTTAGTGCTACCGGTCAGATATTTGTATTTACAACAATCACAAGATTTGGACCACTAACATGCTCAATAATCACCACTACGAGAAAGTTCATCACAATACTTGCTTCTGTTATTATCTTTGGTAACTCTCTCTTAACAAGACAGTGGATAGGTACTGTATTGGTATTTGTTGGACTTGGTTTAGATGCGTATTTTGGTAAAGTAGTTTCAAAACCGACATCAACACAACTATCAGCTTGAGTTCATTTCTCCCTCCATTTTTGTAATTTACAATTATTAATTTATAATTAATTAATAAGATTAATTATTAAATGTAAGTTAATTAGTTTTATTACTCATTTTCATTTCATAAATAGTTCACTATCATTATTATAATTATTTTAATATTTATAATAATTATTGAAAATGAGTTTATAATTGCATGAAAAATGTCCGAGCAATTTGATTAGCCAAAAATTTACAATCAAACTATTAATTAATTATGAACTGAACATACAACCTACTAAAAACAACAAACATTAATGTATTCTAATTAATGCCCACTATACATTTGATTGTTGGAGTTCAGTGAGTGTGGTTTGTAATCTATTCCATTCATTTGGTTGAGGAACACATAAAGCCTGTATACAGACAATATAATATAATTAATTAATTAATTAGTTTAATTACCTCTCCAGCTTCGTAAATATAAATAACTCCCTCTATATCACCTACAGCTAATACTTGTCCATTTGGAGACCATCTGACTCGAGATAAAGCAGTATCTAACATTTCAGTTAATATTGGCACCTGTATATAACGAGTAGATCATGTAGTTCTATAAATAGTAACACACCGTAGCATTAATATCACATTCTATTAATAGTAACACACTGTAGTAATAGTATCACATTCTAATAATAGTAACAATGTATTAATTAATGATAGTATTAATAGTAACACTGCACTAATAATAGCATTGCATTCTATTAATAGTAACATACTGTAGTAATAGTGTCACATTCTAATAATAGTAACAATGTATTAATTAATGATAGTATTAATAGTAACACTGCACTAATAATAGCATTGCATTCTATTAATAGTAACATACTGTAGTAATAGTGTCACATTCTAATAATAGTAACAATGTATTAATTAATGATAGTATTAATAGTAACACTGCACTAATAATAGCATTGCATTCTATTAATAGTAACAATTCTATCAATAGTAACATAATATAATATTCTATTAAGAGTAACATAATTGTATTCTATTAATAGTAACACTACTCAGTATTCTATTAATAGTTCAATAGCATTCTATTAATAGTAATATGTATTCTATTTATAGTAGTAACATAATATAGTATGATACTATATTATGTTACTACTATAAATAGAATACTATATTATTATGTTACTATTAATAGAATACTATTTTATGTTATATTAATAGACTACTGTTATGTTACTATTAATAGAATACTATTATGTTACAATATTGTTGTTACTATAAATAGAATACTGTATTATTATGTTACTATTATTAGGATACTAATTATTAGTATCCTAATAATAGTAACATAATAATATAGTATTCTATTTATAGTAACATAACAATATTCTATTAATAGTAACATAATAGTATTCTATTAATAGTAACATAACAGTAGTCTATTAATAGTATTCTATTAATAGTAACAATAGTATTCTATTAATAGTAACATAATAATACAGTATTCTATTTATAGTAATATAATAGTATTCTATTAATAGTAACATACCACAGTATTCTATTAATAGTAAAATACCTCAGTATCCTGATTAATATTCCAGAAGTCTAGTCTCCCAGCTCCATCAACAGAAACAAACAATGCTGGATGTGTTGGTGACCATTGCACATCATAAATATAATCACTATTAGCTTCAAATGAACATATTGGAGTAGCTGTCTTACTCTAATTAATTAAATGAGGAATTAATGGTGAGTGGTAGGGTCAATGGATGAGTGATGGGATTAATGGAGTGATAGGGTCAATGGAGGATTAATGGAGTGGTAGGAATAATGGACAAGTGGTGGGATTAATGGAGTGATAGGGTCAATGGATGAGTGATGGGATGTGAGTGGCAGGGTCAATGGATGAGTGATGGGATTAATGGTGAGTGGTAGGGTCAATGGATGATGAGTGATGGGATGTGAGTGGCAGGGTCAATGGATGAGTGATGGGATTAATGGTGAGTGGTAGGGTTAATGGATGAGTTGTTTCTTACAGTAATTTGTTGTTCATTAATTAGTTTAAGACTCCATAATTTAACAGTCCAGTCGATAGAAGAACTCACAAATAAATGAGAGAAATCAAGCTGAGGACATGAATATATACATAAATTATAACGTTCAAATGCTCTAATTATACAGACAATTATAATATTAAACTATCAGAAATAAAACTGAGGCATACGTACTCTAATTAAAGGAAAATAAATAATTTTTTAATTACAAGTAAAAGAAATAATCTCATACTTGTGGATGTGCTGCTTGGTGACAGCTCACAGAAGTCACTGTACCATAATGTCCTTCATATTGAACCACCAAACCAGGCTTCCTAAATACAGTAAGAAAAGGGTTAATATTTCATGATTAATAGTCTCATTATATTCATCATAATTATATTCATTGATGGTGGGTGTGGATTATAATATTGTCACATACTTTCCATGTCTCTGTCCTTGAAAGACAAGTCCTTCTTCACTACTTACAACAAATTTATTAACGTCATTCAGAGGAAAGCAGAGAGACGAGACAGCAACAGGACGAGGATGACGATTAAGAAGCTCCAGACTTTCCTATATAAAGAGGGAGTCTATCAAATTTAGCTGCCATTTAATATTGTAAGAGTAAATGAAATGATGGTATTATAATATATCTTTATTAGGTGGGAGTCTCGTCAGATTCTAACTGGTGTATCTGGGAGTTCACAATACTCACACATGTATGTATTACAAGATATTATTTGTTGTCAAATATTTAGCCAATTTGGAGAATCCAATGAAGGTCGGTAGTCTATTAAAGGAACTACTCCACTGACAGGATGTTAGTCTACTAAGGAGTTACTCCACTGACAGGATGTTAGTCTACTAAGGAATTACTCCACTGACAGGATGTTAGTCTACTAAGGAATTACTCCACTGACAGGATGTTGAGTGAGTGTTAGAGGAACTATTCTTGAAAGCCTAAGAAACCAGAAATGACTCTGTATGTGTGTCTTTGAATGCTACCAATAAAACTAAAATCGTTACTAAATTTAGAAAATCCCTTCTTTCACAGAATTCCCACAACTATACTATAGACTGAGAGGTATAATTGAGAAATAAAATGGTGGACTATTCCGAACAGATGAAGAAAACTAGCGCATGAATTATGGATAATATGAACTATATCAACCTATATATGGCTAGATTCTTATGAGAATAATACCTCTTATGTAATAATTACAATTACATCAACTTCACTACCTGTGGTTGTGAAAGATTATCCAAATTCCAAGAACACAATTTCCCATTAGTAGATACAGATATTAAGTTATGAGCATTTTGACTGCCTATCAGTTCTAGACAATATATTGGATGAGTATGAGCACTACTAGATAACTGGGATCTCTGGACAGGGGTACGTCTACCACTACGAATATCCCAAATCACAACTTGTCCACTGTACGTACCACCGATAACATAATACGGATGAAATTTACTGAACGTAACTGACATTATGGGGCTCTGAAAAGAGAAGAGGGAGACTGATATTGATTAATATGTGAATATACTTACATGACAGTTAAAGATGTAATCTGGTGTGTCTTTATCAAACTTTAAATCCCACATCAGGACGACACCATCTGGATCCATGCTAGTCGTCTCTTGTTGATAGTATGAAGCTAATAAAATACCAGGATGCTGAAGGAGAGGGAAAGGGAAAGAGGAGGAGGGAAGAATGATGATACTATCAGCCGATGAAGTACATAAATAGCTCAATATCTTACGTGTGGAGACCAAGCCATTGATGATATAATTCTTCCTTTAGTCCATCTTGAATCACTCAACTGTTTTTTCCTCACTACATTAATACTAGCCAACAATAGACTAAAGAGATGAAGATAATAAATAAGAGAGAGAAAGAGAGAAAGAGAGAGAAAGAGAGAGAGAGAGAGAGAGAGAAAGAGAGAGAGAGAGCGAAAGAAGAGAGAGAGAGAGAGAGAGAGAGAAAGAGAGAGAGAGAGAGAGAAGAGTGAGAGAGAGAGAGAGAGAGAAAGAAGAGAGAGAGAGAGAGAGAGAGAGAAAGAAGAGAGAGAGAGAGAGAGAGAGAGAAAGAGAGAGAGAGAGAGAGAGAAAGGAGAGAGAGAGAGAGAGAGAGAGAACAGTAAGATACTTATAAAATCTGAACATTTTGAGAAAGATAAAGGTGACATTATAACTCACTCTTCGCCTTCTTCTTCTTTATCTGTTGCCAAATCGAATAAAATGTCAGTTGTATCAGCTAACACTCTCTCCATCACACGAGATGATCTCTCAATAAACATAGAAAAATCTTCAGAGATGAGAATGTCTTGCTTCTCTTCATCTGATAAATTTCTTGCTACAAGAGGAAGTGTGTCGCCACTTTCACCAACTATCTCTTCATTATCTTTGTCTTTGGGTTCAGGCTATTCAATAATACATATTTAGTGGGCATTAAATAGAAACATCTATGAACACATTTCTCTATTTAATGCCCCTAACCTTTACTGGTGATTCACTAGATGGTATTTCATTTTCATCAGATTCATTATCAGATGGTATCTCGTTACCATGGATATCGGTCTGAGTACATTTCTCATACTGTTCTATTGTCTAAAAGAGATGTACATGTAATTTAGTTACATGTACAGGTAGTGTCAGGTACATAACACAGATGGTGCATAGGAAGATAGTAATCCATGTACATGTATTATACATGTAGTCATGTACATACATGTACTATCTTCTATGCACCATCTATATAAAGTACATCTGTTATGTACATGTATTAATTTAAGTACATGTATGTACATGTAGTATGTACATGTCTTATCAATTATCTACATGTACATGTATGTACATGTACATGTCTTATCAATTATCTACATGTATTAATTTAAGTACATGTATGTACATGTACATAATGCACATGTATAAATAGTATAATACTGATTGAATAAGAAGCCATGTAATAAATATGACCTCATTTATAATTATCATCATACCTTAGGTTTTATATTGATAGGTAGTAAAGAATCTATAGATAGTTTCATTTCACGTTTCTTTGTTATAATAGGGACTATGGGGGTTTCCATGGTGATCGGTTCAGTTGATTCTGATCTTCCTCCCCCCGTACCTATACTCACTGAACCGGGAGTGGGGCTAACAGAAGCTGACAGAATGAAATAATAATATTAATTTACATCGCCATAGCAACAACTCACTAGGTGTTGGTGATGTTCCTTTCGGGCCTAAAATCTTATCTACTAATTCGTCTACATTTTGTCTCGCTTTAGCTAACGGATCAACTTGCAGTTTATCAAGCTCCTATTAGTAGAAAAAAGATAGTTTTAATTAATAATGCATTAATTTATTCTATGAATATAATTATATAATCATACCTCTTTGCCTTTCAACTCCTTTTTCCTTGCTTCTTTGGCTTGTCGAAGTTCATCCAGTCTCTTCTTACGCCTTTCTATCTCAGCTTTCCTATCCTTCTGCTCTTTGTCAGCCATTTTAACTTCCTAGGAAAAATCAGGTCACGTGTTCACCACGTGACTACATGAGTCTATCCACATGGTCATCTTTTGTCTAAGTACGTAATGGCGGAGAGTGGTTAGTAAATACTTAAAATCCTATCAACTATTTTATAATCACTACATACATATCTTTCCTGATTCAGCAGTGAAATAATCTGTTTGTGATATTTTTTTACGTAGGTAAGAAGAAGAAGCTTAAATCAAAAACTAAAACTGTATCATTAAATGAGTTTCTGTCCGAGGGTCCAAATACATCTCCACAAACTCTTCCTCCTCTACGAACTACAAGCTGGGCAGATGAAACTGATGACTTGCAGGAAGATGGTAAGTTTATTTCATTAAATAGTTATAATTTCACAATTACTGAGATATGTGTTAATTGAAATCTTAACTATAAGTTGATAGAAAAGCATTCGGAAAATCATCATTCTTTGTTAGTTACAGGAAGACAGTGTTCTACCATTAGAAACTGGACAACATACACTATATACATGTACATACATGCATACATACATATATGTACATACATACATGTACATACATACATACATGTACATACATACATACATACATACATATATGTACATACATATATGTACATACATACGTACATACACACATACATATATGTACATACATACATACATACATATATGTACATATAATTATGCATACGTACATAGAAACTACATACATGCATACATACACATGTACATACATACATACATACTGTTAAATACATATATGTATATAATATGTATATATGTACAGTCATACATACACACACACACACATGCATACACACAATACATGCCTTGATACATGTAATACCTTTGTTTATAGAAATATCCACTCATTGGCCTGATGAACAAAAACCTAAACCTCGTGTAGATATCAGTACTCTACCTTCAGCTCCACGTTCCTCAACAGCCCCAAACATAGATGTATCTCGATTACCAAAGAGTCCTCCATTTACAGTATTTATTGGAAACTTATCATACGAAGCCACAGAAGATGATGTTAGACGATTCTTTGAAAGGAATCAGTTGCAGGTGAGGAAATGATAATATTAAGACATTTATTAATCTCAAAAGTGTACATGTAACTTATATACATGTACCTTCTCATCTCCTCTCTCCCTCACTCCCTCTCTCCATATCCCATAGACTGCCTCGGTTCGTCTTGTTAAGGATAAAGATGGAAGGTTAAAAGGATTTGGATATGCTGAGTTTGATTCTGTAGTCGATTTAATGAATGCTCTCACTTTAAAAGGAATGGTAAGTAAAGATATAGTATTTATATGTATATACATAATTAAGTGTATTATCATTATATATAATATAAAATTTAGCCTATGTATAAAGTGGTTTTAGTATTGATGTTAGAAACATTTAACAAATTGTAGCTGAAAAATCCATCACTTCATAGGCGCTCAAAGGTAGGCAATTACAAATGGATGTTGCAGAGGGACGTAATGATGGAGGTAGTATGGGAAGCGATGACAGACGAAGATACAGAACTGATGATGATGATCGTACAGCTGGAAATTGGCGGAATATGAGAGATACTTCTCCTCCTCCTCCTCCTTCTACATATTCACATGGATATCATAATCGATCCCCTCCACCTAGTAGAAATTATCCTGACAGAGGTGGCTACAACAGCCGACAGCGTGGTTTTAGAGACCGAAGAGACGATCATTATCAAAGTGAAAGGGACTATTATCCTGAAAGACGTCCCTCTCCACGAAGATACAATTCTTCTCCTCGTCGAGACAGCTCTCCTGGAAAAGATAATCGTTCTCCATCTCCTCCTCCTCCTCAGAGATCGCCATCTCCTAGTTATGAAAGGGACTTACCCCCACGTAATAGATCATTATCACCTCATAAAGACCATTCCCCTGGTAGAGGTCCCTCCCCTAGACGTGACTATCTAAATCGAGGAAGTTCTGATCAAGACAGATACCAGGAACGAGACCGTCAAGATAGATACCCGGAACGAGACCGTCAAGATAGATACCCGGAACGAGACAGACCTCCTCGAGATAGAGATGTTAGATTTAATGGCGGAGATAGATATGATATGGATAGAAGACGATATGATGATCGCCCTCCTCCATCTAGAGGAGGGAACTATCGTGATGATAGAAGAGAACGAGATTATATGAGAGATGGTAGAGGAGATCGTGGATACCGTGGAGGTAGGAGACCATTTGGAGACTTCAGTGACACAAGAGTGGAGCGTCCTCGGGATGATTTTAGAGGTCGTGGCAGAAGTCCTACAGATCGACGAGATAGGCGAAGTCCAGATCGACGTAGAGAAGAATCACCGAAAGAACGACCTAAGCTGCAACTTCAACCTCGATCTAAACCAATCGAAGACACAAATATATCTGACAAAGCTATTTCAATATTTGGTGGAGCTCGACCAGTTGATACTGCAAAGAAAGAGAGAGAGATTGAAGAAAGGCTTAAGAAAAAAGAAGCTATGATAGATGATGGTAAGAAGCGTTCGTCTTCATCGGGTATCGAGGATTCTGAATTTATAAAGAAAGAGATTGAGGTGAAGGAACAAGACGATAAACGATCCTGGAGAAATGAAGACACCAAATCAAGAGACAGAAAGGATGATACGGATAGAAGTCGGAAAGGATCGTATAAAGATGATGAAAAACTTTTTAAGAAAGATGATAATGATATGAAAAGGGGGCGTGGCAAGAAAGGTATGCTGATTAATAGTAATTATTGTTAATTAATTGTTTATTTATAGGGGAAGGGAGACCGAGAGATGATGATAAAAAGGAAGGGAGAGGTAGAGGCCGTGGACGAGGGGCTGTACGTCCTGAAAAACCTTCATATGTAATTATGAAAAAACCAGAAGAGCAAAAACAACCAGTCAGTTTTGTGTAACCATGGTAACCAAGGTATTATTATTATTATTATTGTATTTTAGGATATTGAACAAACAAACCGCTTTGCTCCATTAATGGATGAAGAGGAGCTCGTTTAAGATATAGGTTTAATAATTAATTTTTAAAAAATTGAAAAACAAAAGTATGTTCCACCCTGTCTTCCTTTCGAAATTACTTGTACTTTTGTATAAATAGAATAAAGAACATTATATGTGTCAATCTAATCAGCTGTGTTGTGTCTGATTATGTGAGCTTAAATTATCAATTAAAATTATCATGGACAATATTAATTACATCTTATTGTTATAATGTCCATAAATGTATATAATGAGGATCAACACAATGGACCAGTGGCTAGCTCTCTTCCACTCTCTATCACTGTATTAGTTGTACGAGGCATTGCAGAGTAGATTTGTCTGCCGGGTATTCTGGTAGAATGGTATCCTCCACTTCCACCTGGGTTTGATCGATAGGCTGTGGCTGATTTTTGTCTCATTAATTTAATTGTTGCAGGAGCGCTTAGAGTACGTGAGTGTCGAAATAGAGGTTTTGGGTTCTCAAAAGGATCTGAGGAATGATAGTAATTATGTACAAAGTTAACAATTAATCAACTCACCTTCATAATCAAAGACAGATGGTCTCCTTCGTAGATCTGGTGTGTTTTTACGATATCCTTCCTCGCCATGGTAACCAGTTTTGGGTGGTTCGGTTGGTACAGTAATATGTCCACCATAGATACGTCTTGTATAATCTATGGGATAGGTTTTAATGAAGTAATAATTCATTAATTAGTTAGTTAATTACGAGCTCCATGTCTTTCTCTCTCTTTCATATATTTCCAGGCTTCAGTAGTCTTTGTAAATTCATCCAACACTCCACCAGCCATTGAACTTTTATCATTGGGCTGAAGAATATACATACATACATACATACGTACAACATGCATACATACATACGTACAACATGCATACATACATACATACATGTATACATACATACATACATACATAACATACATATATGTATAAATACATTATACATACATACATACATACATACATACATACATACATACATACATGTATACATACATACATACATACATAACATACATATATGTATAAATACATTATACATACATACATACATACATACATACATACATACATACATACATGTATACATGCATACATACATACATACGTACATACATACATACATACCTTAGTTGGTTTAGCAATAGCTTGTGGTAGACTCTTTGTTTTAAAATAATTTTTACAATGTTTATCAGTCAGCGCATTGTATTGAGGTATTCCAATATTAATAGAAGGATTAGTTCTTCCAATCTCTTCATTTGTAACTCTACTCAATGGAACTCCATCTAGAATAAAACCTACTTCAAGTTGCTTGAGATGGTTCCCATCTTCATAAGAGAGTCGACGAACACGTGGAAAAGGATTTCCACTTGATGGACGTGTCCTTAAGATTGCTTTCTCTTGCTTTTGTTTTGGTTGTGTTATACTTGGAAGAGATATTCCCTTATCTGTCGCCATTGCAGGAGATTGCTGCAGAACAGGGTGGGGCTCATTAAATTAATTAGGGCGTGGCTTTATGTATGATGTCTGAAGTACCAGGTATTGAATTTCATTATGATTATTATTACTTTAATTTTTTTCTTAACAGCTTCTAAAAGACCCAAATTTGATGATGAATTTGACTGTGACTCGTTCCTATTCCTCAAGACTGATACCAAGAATGAGGATGAAAACCCATTCCGAGACTCAAAACAGAAAATCGAGAAAATAGATGAAAAGCGTGATGATAAGGAACAAGAATCTATTAAACATGGAAACCAGTCTGGTACCTCACAGAATGAGGCTCAGTCCAACAAACACAAAAATATTTGTGATCAAATTCTTGCAATTGAGAACAGACAATGTGATTCACTTCTTCAAATAAATTATAGTGATAGTGGAGTATCTCATGTTTATAATCCATTAGATTATGCTTCAGAGACTCATTCCCAATTTGTGAAACGTTACGGGAATGGGACTAAGAAATTAATGTTTCTAGGTATGAATCCCGGTCCTTATGGGATGGCTCAAAATGGAGTGAGTTTTTAATTAATTATATTTCAAATAATTAATTAAAAATGTTTATCCATCAGATTCCATTTGGTGATATCACACATGTTCGTGATTGGTTACAAATTACAGGGGCAGTCCTAAAACCAACTAACGAGCATCCAAAAAAGCAAGTACTGGGTTTTCAATGTACTCGAAATGAAGTCTCAGGGACTCGATTTTGGGGTCTCGTAAAAACTCTAGCAGGAGTCCCAGATAGATTTTTCAAAAACTGTTACGTACATAATTATTGCTCGCTTTGTTTTTTATCAGCGAGTGGTAAGAATATGACTCCGCCTTCTTTAAAGAAACATCAGAGAGACCAGCTACAAGACATTTGTGATAGATCTCTTGTTGATATAGTGGAATTATTACAAGTTAATTATATTATTGGCGTTGGAAAATATGCTGAGCAGAGGGCAAGGTACGCGCTTAAAGATTTCCATAAATGGAAGTTGGGAATTTTTTCTATCACCCACCCTTCTCCTATAAATCCGGCAGCTAATAAAGGAAACTGGGACATTAATGTTACCAAACAGTTAAAAGAAATGGGTGTGGTCAATTTAATTAAATCATCAGAGGAACTGGGTGTGGCCAATGTGATGTCGACATTACCCTCGAATAATAATTTATAATTTATAATTATATATAATAGTATAGTCATTATAATTTCATAATTAAAATTCATAATTACAGTTTAAAGGGTCTTGTAATATTTCCTCCTGAGACCCATTTTGTTATTACACACCTCTTCTCAAGATGGCAACAGAAGAGAATAATGTTATCACAGCTGTATGTGAGTTAATACAAGGATCAACATTACTAAAAGCTGGTAGATCAGTGAGTATATACATATAATATGTATATATATGATATTGTATATATAGGTCATGTATGACTAACTGTATGTACATACATACAGAACAGTGTGTATATATATATATATATATAATGTAAATTTGATATGTATATATGTGTATAATTACAAGAATGTATATATATATATATATATTACAATTATGTGTGTGTCTATATAATTACAGGGAAGACCTCATTTTCGTCGGTTTTATTTGTCTCGTGATCTCACTAGACTGATGTGGGAATCAGCTAAAAAAATTGATGCTACTATTTTGATATCTGAAGTTACTGAAATGAAAATGGGCCAAGTGACACCAATATTTCAAAAAAATCCTTTACCTCAGTGTGAAGTCAGTCTTATAATACACAGATGACTATATATGGGCATATAAACCAGGACTGCCCCTATTGAATAATGAATACACAAATGACCATATATGGGCATATAAACTAGGACTGCCCCTATTAATCAACTGAATAATGAATACACAGACGACCATATATGGCATATAAACTAGGACTGCCCCTATTGAATAATGAATACACAAATGACCATATATGGGCATATAAACTAGGACTGCCCCTATTAATCAACTGAATAATGAATACACAGACGACCATATATGGGCATATAAACTAGGACTGCCCCTATTAATCAACTGAATAATGAATACACAGACGACCATATATGGGCATATAAACTAGGACTGCCCCTATTAATCAACTGAATAATGAATACACAGACGACCATATATGGGCATATATTCTAGGACTGTCCCTACTGATGTACTGAATAATGAAAACATAAATGACCATATATGGGTACTTCCTATCTATCTACATATATATATATATATATATATAATATATATATTTATGTGTAACTGTTATTCTCCTGATATAGGGTGTATCTTTTTCCCTCTTGTATTCGGATAGATCACTTGATATCGTTTGTAAAGACAAGAAAGAATTTGAGACATGGACTGTAGCTTTACAAGTTAGTACTATAATTAAAGATTATTAATTTATAAAAAATGTATTGTACATGATCTTCAGCTAAATTACAGGTCTACTGTAATAACTATAACTAATATTATCCATTAATTATATATTTTTCCTGTTCTATCATCAACTTCTGTTCAAAAGGCACTGTTAAATGGTTTTAATGATCAAGAAGCGATAAACCAAATGCTTATTGAACAAGGTGGTGTAACTGGTGAAGACAAGATTCAGGTACAACTAGGTACAATGAAGACAACAGTGTTGGTAAGGGAAAACAGTTGTGACTTGTATCTATGGGGTGCTGGCGATAGAGGACGTCTCGGTCACAAAGAAGATTCCCGAGAACTTCAACCAAGAGTAGTGGATGCTCTATTGGGCCATAATATTGTTATGTTAGCTTGTGGTGCAGCACATACAATGGCACTTGGAGGTGTGTGTTTGTGTCTGTGTATTACATTACTAGTTTACTAAACTACATTCATTCATCTATCTATCTATC
Organism: Petrosia ficiformis; assembly: GCA_947044365.1. Lineage (NCBI taxonomy): Eukaryota > Metazoa > Porifera > Demospongiae > Haplosclerida > Petrosiidae > Petrosia > Petrosia ficiformis. Next base: position 278,288 of record OX345648.1, read on the forward strand.
TATATACATCTATTTGTGTTGGTAACGCTAGGAGATGGACGTATATTTACATGGGGTGCTGGACACTACGGTCGTCTTGGACAAGGGAATCTACGAGATCGTTATTCTCCTCTATGGGTGGACAATCCTCTTCGTGGAATACATATAACACATATTGCTTGTTATGATAGTCACTCTGCTGCAATATCAGGTTGAACATACATACATGATACATATATATACATACATACATACATACATACATACATACATACATACATACATACATACATACATACATACATACATACATACATACATACATACATACATACATACATACATACATACATACATACATACATACATACATACATACATACATACATACATACATACATACATACATACATACATACATACATACATACATACATACATACATACATACATACATACATACATACATACATACATACATACATACATACATACATACATACATACATACATACATACATACATACATACATACATACATACATACATACATACATACATACATACATACATACATACATACATACATACATACATACATACATACATACATACATACATACATACATACATACATACATACATACATACATACATACATACATACATACATACATACATACATACATACATACATACATACATACATACATACATACATACATACATACATACATACATACATACATACATACATACATACATACATACATACATACATACATACATACATACATACATACATACATACATACATACATACATACATACATACATACATACATACATACATACATACATACATACATACATACATACATACATACATACATACATACATACATACATACATACATACATACATACATACATACATACATACATACATACATACATACATACATACATACATACATACATACATACATACATACATACATACATACATACATACATACATACATACATACATACATACATACATACATACATACATACATACATACATACATACATACATACATACATACATACATACATACATACATACATACATACATACATACATACATACATACATACATACATACATACATACATACATACATACATACATACATACATACATACATACATACATACATACATACATACATACATACATACATACATACATACATACATACATACATACATACATACATACATACATACATACATACATACATACATACATACATACATACATACATACATACATACATACATACATACATACATACATACATACATACATACATACATACATACATACATACATACATACATACATACATACATACATACATACATACATACATACATACATACATACATACATACATACATACATACATACATACATACATACATACATACATACATACATACATACATACATACATACATACATACATACATACATACATACATACATACATACATACATACATACATACATACATACATACATACATACATACATACATACATACATACATACATACATACATACATACATACATACATACATACATACATACATACATACATACATACATACATACATACATACATACATACATACATACATACATACATACATACATACATACATACATACATACATACATACATACATACATACATACATACATACATACATACATACATACATACATACATACATACATACATACATACATACATACATACATACATACATACATACATACATACATACATACATACATACATACATACATACATACATACATACATACATACATACATACATACATACATACATACATACATACATACATACATACATACATACATACATACATACATACATACATACATACATACATACATACATACATACATACATACATACATACATACATACATACATACATACATACATACATACATACATACATACATACATACATACATACATACATACATACATACATACATACATACATACATACATACATACATACATACATACATACATACATACATACATACATACATACATACATACATACATACATACATACATACATACATACATACATACATACATACATACATACATACATACATACATACATACATACATACATACATACATACATACATACATACATACATACATACATACATACATACATACATACATACATACATACATACATACATACATACATACATACATACATACATACATACATACATACATACATACATACATACATACATACATACATACATACATACATACATACATACATACATACATACATACATACATACATACATACATACATACATACATACATACATACATACATACATACATACATACATACATACATACATACATACATACATACATACATACATACATACATACATACATACATACATACATACATACATACATACATACATACATACATACATACATACATACATACATACATACATACATACATACATACATACATACATACATACATACATACATACATACATACATACATACATACATACATACATACATACATACATACATACATACATACATACATACATACATACATACATACATACATACATACATACATACATACATACATACATACATACATACATACATACATACATACATACATACATACATACATACATACATACATACATACATACATACATACATACACACACACAGAGGATGGTGATTTATACACATGGGGTAGAGCTGGTCCTTACCTTGGATACAACATTGACTCAGGCAAGACCAAACAGGTTTTTCCAAAGAAAGTTGATCATCTTAAAGGACACACAATAGTTCAAGTAGCATGTGGCAGATGGCATACATTAGGTATAAACATTGGTACCCCTACTTCTCTTCCTCCTCCTCTTCCTTCTTTTCCTCTTTCTGTTACTGTCTCTCCTTTTTGTAGCATGCAATGATGATGGTCAAGTATTCTCCTTTGGGTTAAACCGGTTTGGTGAGTTAGGTCTAGGTAATGATCAAGAAACATTCACACCTACCGTCATTCCTGATCTAAATTCAATTTACAAGGTGGCATGTGGTAGACACCATTCAGCTGCAATTGATGGTAAGTATGCTGGTGATAGTCATGTGACTTTTGATCCCACCCATTAATTCATTAATAGAGGATGGATTTTTGTGGATGTGGGGATGGGGAGCAAGAGGACAGCTTGGATCTGGTGACATGAAATCTCTATTTTCACCTCATCAAGTGGATGGATTCAAGTTAGTGAATACAGGACAACAGACAGATGTATTTTAGTCATTTAATATAGTGATCAACCTGTGGATGATGTAAGCTGTGGTTATGGACATACCGGAGCTATTACTGGTGATTATATCATTAATGATAACTGATGATGTGCTTGATATCATCATAAAGCATCATTATTCATCATTATTCATCATGAAGCATCATCATTCGTCATTATTCATCATTATTCATCATCAGTAATCATTATTCATCATGAACCATCATCATTCATCATTATTCATCATTATTCATCATCATTCATCATCATAATCCTTCTACATAATCTATAGCAAATGGAATGGCCTATTGTTGGGGTGATAATGGATCTGGTCAATGTGCAGTTCCACCAAATGCCTTTTCAGAATTCCCTCGTCCACGTCCTGTATTAACACCAACAGGAACTCGTCCTATTCAGATAGCTTGTGGTGCTAGTTTCACTGTGCTAGTAACAGCTGCTGGTCAGCTGTACACTTGGGGCTGTGGTATGAACGGACAACTGGGACACGGAGACACTCGGAAGACATTGTGAATACTAAATTGATCACATGATAGTCATGTAATTTGTTTATATTATCATACAGGAGTCAACCACTTCTTGTTGATACCTTGCTAGAGAAACGAGTGCAAATGGCCGCCTGTGGTGAGGAACACATGGGATGTTTGGTACTTCATGGATGGGTCCCCGACGAAGAAGCTAAAAATTGTATGGCCTGTCAAAAATCATTCACTGCAATTAGGAGAAGAGTAAGTTATTAATTATAATCACCATGGTTACGATATCATTAATTAATTAAGGGTGCTCCTGTAATTATGATCAATTATATTTGTTATTATATATAGCATCATTGTCGTAATTGTGGTGGAGTGTATTGTGGAACTTGTTCTACTAAACGTTACCCATTATTGGAAAAAGGGTATTCCGATCCCGTGCGTGTGTGTGATAAATGTTTTGTGACTTTATCAACTGTAAAATAATATTTAACTACTATCATGTGTGTTGAAATATTCATATTTTTATTACTATTTTATCAATTTATAATTTGCTTGAGGGTGTGGTATCACCATCTTGTTCCTTATTAATAAATGAAAATGCTTCTTTGAGCTCGTCTTTTAATTTCACTATCACTGTTTTTAACTCTTCTTTCGCTTCCTCTCCAATCTCTATACCCCTCACTCTTTCCCATTTGCCATCTTTACAAATGCATGGATATGATACGACGACGTCTTCATCCTCCTCATGCACAGTCCCCACTGAATGCCACATCTCGTCCCCATCACACCAGCTCTTCATCAGCTTGCACAAAACCACAGCCTCTGCTAGACACAGACCTTGGTTACCATAGCAACCAGAATTTGTATGCCTTTTGCTGAACAGCATCGAAAAGTCATCTTTGACCCATTTATTATCAAACAAACATTCTCTTAGATTTATAGAAAAATTGTTAGGCCCAACGATAGACCCCTGAAAATGTTTAACTTGCACATGTCCAGTATCTGCAATCACCTCACCTTGACTTCGACCCCATATACCAACATGGGTAACATCAGCTGTAGTTATATTCATTTTCGTAGCAAGTATTGTGCTGGCTTGGTGTTCAGCAAGACTAGAGGATGAAATGAAATTCTTCCTATTGATAGATGACACTATTTTAGACATTAAACCAGCTCCTGTGTTAGAATATGGACCAATCAAAATGACTCGGACATCTTTATCAGCAGAATAATCCAATATACCAGCGTACTTACTATATCGTTGAGCAATTTCTGATAATTCTTCATTTGTTCCAGTAGAGGAGTCATTATAGTAATCTAGAATATATAAAGCGGATATTTCTCGGAAAGCTTCCTGGACTGAGTCGCTGCATGTCACTCCTGCTAATAAAGGATGGGCCATATCATATAGCTCCATGGAAACTCCTTGTAAAATCTCTTGTTTATCCTGTACATCATAAAGATGAAGATGTATTTTACGATCTCCAAAAACCTTTTTAGATAGAAGAAGTGGAGCGAGTTGGTATGCAAGTGGAGATGAGCCTCGTGTGATACACACATGTATTGGTTTAGAAGGAATATTACGACTTTTCTGTAATTGGAGGGAATGAAATGCATCAAGATTCTCAGCAGATATTTTAGCATCCATTTCATCGGTTGTTGATGGAGAGATACCATAGTAGTGCTGTGTGTACTCTTCAAATTCAGAGAGACTTCCAATATATGCACCTTTCCCACCTCGATCAATCAATTCACGCCATATAAGGGGAGAGATAGAGGGTGGGTGTGTCCATCCAGTATCATGACACTTCTCCTCTACCCATGATGACCATTCCTCCTGACTCAATACAACCTAGTAGATAATTATAACACATCAATTAATAATAATGAATATTAATGAGTACCTTATGTACATCAAAATGAGGCAATTGTGCAGACAAAGTGTCTGCTAACATCTCAGCTCTTGCATATAGTGGACAGTCAGCCCTACCAGATATAACAAACTTAGCCATTTTGATACAGTTGCAATAGTATCACCATGGCAACCATAACTAAGCAAGATCAGATAATAATTAATTAATTATCAGCCACACCCATTTCTCTCCAAGATGGGTGGTATTTTCTCTCTTCCAAGACGTAAGGTACATCAGTATCTTTACTATTCCAGAGTAAGTTAGATTTTAAAGAATGTTTTTTTATCTTTCTTTAGAAATCAAGTAAAGATACTCTTGAAGGTCTTCACAATGTCAGTGACCACATTCACATTATATATATATATATATATATATAATTATACATGTATCATGTATATTTATCTGGTATATTTCTTTTTACAGACTCTTCAAAAACTGAAGAAAAATCAAGCCGAGAGTCAACAATGTGAACGAACATTCATTGGAGCTTTGTTATTCCTCATTATATTACTAATCCCCTTTCTAACTCTGATGGGAGTGGTTGGATGGGTGTGGTTACATCATCTACTCACAACAGAGCTGATAATAACATACATACTCATTTTTATATTGCTACCTCTTCTGTAAGCTAACCAGATAACAATCAGTGTATTCATTACATTCTTGTCATACAGGTTATATGGCTTCAAGAAGTTAATTAATGTTTGGTTTAGTCATCGAAAAACTCAGTACAGTAAGTATGTTTGTTACCATGGATGGTTGCCTAGCAACATACCATAACATTATTCCAAATATCAACCATTCTATATCTAATTGCTCTATTTGTTTATGAGGAGTTAATTGATGCTCATTAATTAATTAATTATTCCACCAATCAAACAGCTATCCTGAGATTTAACCCCAGGATTACCTGTTTATGATGTACATACATATATATATATATATATTAATTTATTTATCAATAGATCTCGCTATTCAGTCAACCGAGCAAGAAAAAAAGAACATAGTAAGTATACTCAATACATGTATATAGTTTATGTATAGTGGTGTGGAAATAGCCAGTCTTACAAGACATTGTCTGATAAATCTAGTGAATGTCTGAAACTACAAAGTATATGGGGAGCAGGACTAGCGGTGAGAATAGGTCACAATGTCCGGTAGTTGGCTCAATATTTCCACACCCCAGTATATGTAATTCGTTGATAGGTATATTTTTCTATTAGTTAGAAGAAGTTATGGAGAAAGAACCTTATAAGGTTGCACGAGAACTCTTAGAAAAGTATGATCCCTCAAATCCTCAACTTCGCCCTACTACACCTGTTACTCAACAAGGAACTGGTGAGGTCATGTGACTGGATTATCATTATTAATTATATCACTTTGACTTCAGTGCGACAACGAAGACCTCAACCACAAACACCTCACCCTTCTCTACAACATCATCCTGTTCAAAATACACCTACCCATACTCCACTAAATACCCCTTCACGTCCACCTCCACAAAACACACCTTCTCCACCACCACAAATAATAACAACACCTGTACCTCCTACAAGAGGAGGAGATGGAAATACCAATGCCCAAATTAATCCTCATTCCCAAACCGCTCCTTTCATTCCTCCAGGTATTACAATATACAATATTGTACTTTGTAAAAAAAAATTGGATTTTCATTCCAGGGTACTGTTTGGGTCCAGGTCCTGGACCACCTAACCCGGTTCCAATACTACCCAGAGATAGATCCAGCGTTGATAAGGTATTTACGATCCATTGTCCATTCTATTAGTCCAATTTCCCTCAGATAGTAGATTATATGTTAGGAGATGGTCCTGGAAATCGATTTGCTCTCATATGCTCGGAATGTCATTCGCATAATGGAATGGCATTGAAAGATCAATATGAATATCTCAGTACGTACAATATTATAATGGTATATATACATATGTATTATGTAAATCAGAGTTTTTGATATGCATGGGCCAAATTGGCTCAACAATAGTTAGTGTGTGTGTGCATTGGGAATACATCTTGAGCTAATTAGCAAACAGTTAATGCTGTTAGTGATAATATAATCATAATTAACTGCACCATCTGGCCCAAAGAGAGAACTGTGCAGTGCCAAATAAGAAGCCAATGGTGCACCATATGAGCTTATCAAAAACTCATGTACATCTTTGTATGTACACGTATATATGTACATGTATATACATGTATATATGTACATGTATATATGTACATGTACATAAATATATATTTACAGATTATCGTTGTGCCTATTGCTATCATCTTAATCCTGCTCGTAAAACGAGGCCTGTTCAACAACCAATTATAAATACAACCACACCCACTAATATGAACACTATAACTACTAATAACAATGACAAAGAACAAGACCATGAGAGACTAGGAGAGAATAATCCCAAAGAGACAAAGCCATGAATTTTAATAACAGAAATTTTCAAATTTTATCGTTATTAATCGTGTGAATCATATATTATAATCGATAATAAAGTTTATTTCTCTGTAGTTAGGTTTACTGATGATGGTGATGTTATAAATTGTAATCCTTTTCTTTGTGATAATACAGAGTTTTCACAATAGTTATTTAAATTAGGATACTGGTTTAAAGATTCCAGTAGTGGCAGTGAACCGGATGATCTGACAGCTTCAAGACATCCATACACAACTGCATCCAGTGTTGTCAACCTTAGGAAAGAAAAAGGGATTAGATGAAAGAGGTAGGACAGGCTGATAGTGGTTTCAGAGTCCTGTACTGATTCAAATGTGATCACTGAGATGATTCAGGAATAGACGCTAACAGCTATATACCTGTCTGTCACTCTATACCTGTATTATCAACATACCCAGATTGATAAAATGATTCATTTGTTCCCAGTCTCAAAGACAAAGCTTTAAATACCGCTGCAACCTCTTCCATGACGGACTCATCCTTTAACAAATACTTCTCCCAATGTCCCCATATATACTTGATATAATGGATATATGGTACCACATGCCTTAATGGCCATGGTAGGCCATGACCATACTGACGCAGTGACTCCTATAACAAGAGTATAATAGACATGTATGTACATACTTAGTCAATCAATACACAACAGTACAACTACCTTTAGTGTTGTGGGTGATATCCACGTCTTGTACTCCTGCCAAAATGATAATAATAATAATAATAATAATCATTATTATTATATACATATGTACACACACATATTTCATAAAGACTAACCAGAGATTTAAATAATTTCATTTTAACAAGTGATATAAATGCCTCACATTCCACTTTCTCTTGTTTGTCTAAATCTTTTCCTAAGCCTAGATTCTGAAATCAGATGAGCGGATCGAGTAAATAGATAAATGTTCATAATTAATTATAAATTAATTATAATTAATTAATAATTAATTATACTTAATTACCTGTGATTCTACAAATTCAACTAATTTGAATAATTCAGTAAAAACAAGAGATTTCGGTCCAAACTTCACCACAAGAAAAGGGGAATCCCCTACATGTATTATGATAATCAACTAATTAGAATAATAGTACATATATGTATACATGTACATGTATTATATATACATGTACATACATATACATGTACACACGTACCTATTGGTGACATATAATCAGCATTTAATGCTGGACACTCTGTATATGACAATCCAGTATAATGAAGAAAAGCCTGGTAAGATATAATGAAGTACTGGTACGAGCATTTAGGATTTGGTATGAGGATATAAGATTAGGTATGAGGATTTAGGATTTAATTGGTATGAGGCAATTATAAGATATATATATATATATATCTGAACCTGGAACATTAGTCGTCGTGCTTTGTCTGGTAAAAGCTCCCTTTCTGATAGTTAAAAAAAATGAAAGATAGATATATGATCACATGACTGTCATGTGACCCAACCTGGTGGTAGGTAGTACAACTCAGCATTGCTCGGCCATTGCAATCTACCTGTAAATTTTATAAGACAGTAATGAAATATAATATATGCTAACCTGCTGAAGCTTCTACAACATGATGAGTGATTGATATACTAGGAGGTACACTACTAGCCATTGTGAAAAGAAATAATCTTTTTAAATTCTGATAATTAGAAAATGGATTTTTTAATTATACTTTCTAATTTGGCGGGATAAGGCATACACGAGGGGTGTACTGTGTAAGGAGTTGAAGGAGTAATTTATTGAAGTAAGAAAGCTTTAATTGAGATATAAATTTATTTTCTCAATAAATAGACAAATTTCAGAAAATGCCCAAAGTAAAAAGGTCAAAAAGATCTAGGGGTGTTGAGGAGGAGGTTTTTTCAGTCGAGACAATTATTGACAAGAAAATAACCGATGGTAAAGTGTATTATTACTTGAAATGGTTTGGATATGAGGACTCTGATAACACATGGGAACCAGTCGATAACCTCAGCTGTCCGGCATTGATTGAAGAATTTGAAAGACAATGGGCTGAAACCCATGCTACTGGATCATCTGATTCCTCTTCCGGTGCAAAGAAATCTAATTCGCGGAAAGCTCCCACTTCTAGCAAAAGCAAGTCAAAAGGACACAAAATTGCATTGGGGACGAGTAAGGTAATATCTCCTACCCAGTTAAATGGAGACGATGATCAAGCTGATGAAAGGATTGTACCTCAACAAGTGTCTGGTTTCGCTAAGGGATGGGATGCAGAAGATATTCTAGGGGCTACTGAAGAAAACGGACAAATATTGTTTCTTATTAAATGGTATGATGGTATATATATATGTAATCTCTATTGGATATTTATATACTCTCAATTTACATCTCATATACCTATTTATTATCTCCATATCAATCATATCTATTTTCATTACAGGAAGCAAGCCGAGACACCCGAGTTAGTATATGCTACAGAAGCAAATACAGCTATTCCACAGATGGTTATTAAATTTTATGAGAGCAAATTAACATGGCATGAACATACTCCTAAAGAAGAAAGTGAGTTATTATAAATTATAAGTCATGTGACTTTCCAATGATAGGTCATGTGACATTTGTATAAGTATTATATATGAACTATATACAGCTGTCATGTGATATACTTGCATAAGTTATTATGGAGCCACTTTTTTTATAGCTATTATGTATCAAAGGATTGTGTGATGATCATGTGACAATCATGTGATACCTGTATGGGTTATTGTAGTGTGTCATGAAAGGTCACATGACAGATATTTGGGGATAGGTAATTACATGGTTGTATTAGCCACAGGCTGTAACAAGTCATGTGACATTCAATGATGGTCACATGATGTGTAATTCATCACTATTTTAATTTAAAAACCAGACAGTCCCAAACCCATATTTTTGTTCCCATGTTCTGATTCTAATATTATATTTATATATTAGGTGAATCCTGATTCGTAATCGTGAAGCCCTCTCGCCCACCAAACACACACGACTACATAACTTATAATAATTTAGACTGCACTTCACTATTACACTCTACCTAAATACCTGGAGTTACATCTTCACCTATTTTGTTATAAAAAAAATAACTTTTAGCATAACATTTAATAATGAAAAAAAGCATTATTGTGATAAATAGAGTGAAAGAAAGATAAATAGAAATAAGAGGGGATTGAGACATACAAGACGAAACAATGACAATTCAGTAAGTTATATAAATGTTAGTCTTTTATTTGGATGATGATAACTTCATTTTCCTTGACATTAAGAACATCAAGATCGTTTTGTATTGGTATTAATTTACCATCTTTCTCACTAAACACACCAGTGACATGTTCACCTGTAAAATATGAACAGAAATGCTAGGACAGAGACTCGTGTTAGATTGAGAACGAGTCTCTAATATGTACAGTGATGTGCTTACCCGAACAACCCCATTTCCTGGTACTCCAGAGTATAAGAGAATTAAACAAATCATAATAGCTAGCAATTTGAAGTTTTTCACACTACGAGAAGAATAGAGACAGATTTAAAACAATTGGTAATCATGATTCTTGGTTGTTACTTCATATAAGAAGTTGTGAAATTATGTTACATTTATATAGTCTCATATGGTATAAGAATTATGTTAGGTGTACTTACATTGTTAGGGTTATATCAGGATGTTTTTGTTCTTACTCAAGCATGAAATTATTGTATTCTGTGGTTTGTATAAGTATTATACTATTTTGAATGTGTAATATAGCTACTATACTATCCTTATATGAAGTGATGACCTGATTCTACATTAGTATCCATCGACTCGACAACCTCAGGAATCACAATATTGTACAGCATGGTATAAGAATTATAGTATAGGTAGGTATAGTTATGCATGTTCTCACTCAAGCATGTCCATATTATACTCTGTGGTTTGTAAAATAGTAACGTATTTACACCACTAAACACAATTAGAGTGAGCCATTACAAGATCTTGTTCAGATAAAGGATTCATTATGTACTCATAAGTCCCTTGTTAGATAATGTACCATTATAAGTAATTATGTAGCCATGTATAGAAGTCACACCAGCAATTATATAATATTATATTACTCTTATTATAATAAATTACTCTACGTGGTTTTCATTGTCAGGTGACTATGTCATGTGATTAATAAAGTCCACGCTACACTAATACTGTAATTCTATTTAATGCCCATCACACTATACTATACACACTCACATTCGGTTGTCCTCTCAGTTTTATTCCCACAGTCTTTGGAGGAGGGTTAGTTGTAGTAAAATGTATCTCTTTGCTCTTAATATTAGCACTGTGAGTACAGCTAGCAGTAGTGATCGCCTTTCCATTTAGTAATATTGAATATTTCGTGTTCGGTATTAAAGTATTCTCTGGTACAAATTCCACTCTTTGTTGACGAGGATCATGATTGGCTCGTCCCTTAATTGGGTTTAACACAGGATCCATGGAATCACAAGACAACTGAAATAGAAAACGACATTTAATTGTTAATTCCAACACATAAAAAGATTATTAATTACAACATTCCATTAAACTATTATATTAACCATGCCCCTTTATTAATCAAATTACCTCAATTAATTTGTTTGTATTAATTGTCCGCACGTCTTTATCAAATAAGATTACAATACTAGTTCCCAGAGGTACATCTTTGTCTCCATCCTTGGGAGTAGAATCTAATACATGATTTCCTAAGCTATCTGATGAAGGTATGTTCTGATTCTGTATCGCAAATAATGGACGATGTGATGAACCATATGACGTAGCATCACTTCCAGATCGTGATAGTGTAGGTGCTACTGGTACATACACATCCGGAATTTTATGTCTCTCTGTAACTACATAGAGATTAAATGACATATCACATGATTAGTGCATATATATTTAATTCAGCTTACCTGTTAAAGACCGCTTTTGAAATTGTGGAGAAGGTGTGGTGGAAGAGGTATGTCTATTTCCTTGAGGAGTACTAGTATATATGTCATCTCTAGGAGTATAGCTTGCTAGTACAGCTTCGTTCCCTGTATTTTGTTTGTTGCCCATATCTAGCTGGTGAATTGAGATGTGGGTGGGGCTTACATAAGCCACACCCTTTTAACTGCAGTATGAAAGTTAAGAAAAGTAATGCTGAGCTAATTCTGTGTTTGGTAAGTAAAATTGATTAATTATATATATATATATTATATATAAACATATATATATATAGTTTTTAATTCTAGTAATATCTGTTACCTGGATATTTGTATTATTGGCTGGAAGAGAAATATCACTACATTATATTGAAAAGGAGTAGAGATTAATTATTAATTAAAGAGGTATGTTACATTGCTTATATAGTATCTAATGATAATGAAGTGTTAGTTTTAATAATGGAGGAACAAGTGGGTGTGGTCTCAAATGTTCAAAAGGCATGCACATTCTTTAAGAAGACTAGTTGTAAAAATACATCTGGACGTCTTCGGAAAAGACAGCAGAAACAAGATATCTCTTCTGATGAAGGTCAGTGAATTCACATTATTCATACATCAACCTAGCCATTCATCCATCCAAGGCTATAGTTCATGGTTCAATTAGAATTTCAAGAGAATACTAAAATGCTCACGGTTCCTACAAACAACATTTTTGATCAAAAATACTGCAGAAACATAACAAGGACATCACTATGTAACTCTAGGAACAGTTTCGGAAAAATATTTTTTCCAGTCAAAAAATAAGTACCAAGGCTATAGTTCATGGTCTGATTAGAATTTCAAGAGAATACTAAAATGCTCACAGTTCCCACAAACAAAATTTTTGATCAAAAATACTGCAGAAACATAACAAGGACATCACTATGTAACTCTAGGAACAGTTTCGGAAAAATATTTTTTCCAGTCAAAAAATAAGTACCAAGGCTATAGTTCATGGTTTGATTAGAATTTCAAGAGAATACTAAAATGCTCACGGTTCCTACAAACAACATTTTTGATCAAAAATACTGCAGAAACATAATAAGGACATCATTATGTAACTCTAGGAACAGTTTTGGCAAAATGTTTTTTCCAGTCAAAAAAATAAGTACCAAGGCTATAGTTCATGGTTCGATTAGAATTTCAAGAGAATACTAAAATGCTCACAGTTCCTACAAACAATATTTTTGATCAAAAACACTTTAGGAACATAATAAGGACATCATTATGTAACTCTAGGAACAGTTTCGGAAAAATGTTTTTTCCAGTCAAAAAATAAGTACCAAGGCTATAGTTCATGGTCCAATTAGAATTTCAAAAGAACACTAAAATGCTCACGGTTCTTACAAACAACATTTTTGATCAAAAACACTGCGGAAACATAACAAGGACATCACTATGTAACTCTAGGAACAGTTTCGGCAAAATGTTTTTTCCAGTCAAAAAAATAAGCTATAGTTCATGGTTCGATTAGAATTTCAAGAGAATACTAAAATGCTCACAGTTCCTACAACCAACATTTTTGATCAAAAACACTTTAGGAACATAATAAGGACATCATTATATAATTTTTCTTCATTCGTTCAACCTATCATTAGATGAAAGTGATGATGAAGAATCTGCTGTAGTTAGACGAGAAAAGAAACTAGTAAAAACCAATTTATTCCATTCTGTAAGTTATATTATTTATCAATTTGTATACCTGTCATTATATATATGTATATTCAGACATCAAGCTCTACGGTCAAACATAAAAAGCCTGATATTGATGAGATGGAAAATAAAGATGACAGCGACAGTGATAGCAGACAAGAGGAAGAGAAGATGAGACTTCGAAGTCTGTTCTCTTATGAATCTAAAAAAACTAATGTGAGATTTAGTGTGGGTGTGTCGTGAAATTAATTAGACACACCTGTAATTATAATGAATATTAATTAGGTTTATTTCTGAAGAGTCGTTGCTGTACTTGTTATCCATCCATTTATCCATCTATCTATCCACCTATCTATCTATCTATCTATCTATCTATTCATCTATCTATCCATCTATCTATCCATGTATGCATCTATCTATCTATCTATTTATATATCCTGTATCCAGGAACGTGAAGGTCCATCTGACCTCGGGGCTACCGCCACTTTAGAAACAGAAACTCAACAAGACAGAGATACTAGAGCGTTATTTGAAAAAGCTCGAAAATTGAACAAGGTATAAAATAGACATACGTATATCAAATAGATCGATTTTATTCCTCGTAGGAATTGAAAGGAAAGAAAGAAGATAACATTTATCGGGGCAATAAAAATTACACAAAATATGTTGAGGCAAAAGACTCTGCCCAAATGAATGCTGCTAATAAGAAAGGCCCAATAAGAGCACCAACATTCCTCCGAGCAACAACTCGTTGGGATTATCAACCTGATATTTGTAAAGATTACAAAGAGACCGGCTACTGTGGTTTTGGGGGTATGTATATATGTATGCATATATGTGTGTGTATGTGTATATATGTATGTATGTGTATATATGTACATGTTTGTATGTACATGTATGTATGTTATGTACATGTATGTATGTTATGTATGTATGTATGTATGTGTATGTATGTATGTATGTGTATGTGTGTATGTATGTATGTATGTATGTATGTATGTATGTATGTATGTAATATGTATGTATGTTTGTATGTGTGTGGGTGTGTGCTAATGTATGTATGTATGTATGTATGTATGTGTGTGTGTATGTATGTATGTATGTATGTATGTATGTATGTATGTATGTATGTATGTATATATGTATGTATGTATACTGCATTTATTAGATTCATGTAAATTTCTTCATGACCGATCTGATTATAAGAGTGGTTGGCAACTGGAGAGAGAATGGCAAGAAAATCAATATGGAAAAGAAGGTTTGTCTCCTCTTCCTTCTCCTCCTCCTCCTCCTCTTCCTTCTCCTCCTCCTCCTCTTACTTCTCTTTGTTATTCTCATAATTTCAGAGATCACGGAATATGAGATACATAGTAATAAAGATGATGATTTGCCATTTGCTTGTTTCATTTGCAGACAAAATTTTAAAGTTCCAGTAGTTACAAAGTAAGAACCAAACAATCAATCTATTTATCTATCTATCTAATCTATCTATCGATTTATCTATCTATCTATCTATCTATCTATCTATGTATCTATCTATCTATCTATCTACCCATATAGATGTAGACATTATTTTTGTGAGTCTTGTGCTCTGGAGTATTATCGTAAGACTAGTATGAGATGTGCAGTCTGTGGACAACCTACATCGGGAGTCTTCAACCCAGCTAAAGGTACATACATACACACATACATACACACACACATACATACATACATACATACATACATACATACGTACGTACGTACGTACGTACGTACATACATACATACATACATACATACATACATACATAATATAAATATCATGTTAGTGTTGTTTTAGTATGATTGGTTTCTTGAAATATCAGTTATAATTATAATTAATTCACGATAATATTACGATTAAGAGAGTTTAGCAGTGTCCATTATAGTTAGTACAGTAGACGAATAATTTAGCTATAGTTTAGTTAATCATAATTAGTTTGACAAAATGACTACCTTGTTAGTTGAAGCTAGTACAATCATACACTCCTTTATATTGCCAAGGAGTCTGATGGCTCAGATAGTAAGTGATATCAGAAGGTCCAGAGTTCAATCCCTAGGCTAGATGGGTCCAGATTTTTTCTGATTTAATTACATAAATAATGCTATATCTGACTGACTTGTCTCATAAATTATATTATAGAAATTTCTATTAAACAAAAAGAAATGGAAGAAGTGAAAAAGCGTAGCAAAGAACTTGAGCTAATACCGGAATGACATCATATGACATCATAGCTCATTCATTACATTTCCAAATTGAGCAATTCTAAATAACTGTATATTTCAATATTTCTGAAGAATAAACATATAATATAATATAACTGATGAAAGAACTTGTTGACAAAATGTGATATAATGATTCCTGATAATTAGAAAAAGAAATTTTGAAATATGCAGAAAATATGAGATAAAAATAATATTTGAGTGATATGAACAAATGATTAGTTGGTGGGTTTGTTTATAGTAAACTACAACATTGACATGTGACACGACGTCTGTTATTCTGTACTGGAGTGGATGGTGGATGAGGGGGAAAATAGGCATGAACAGTAATGTCTCGTCGTAATCTCTGTAATTTTTGAATTCCCACACGAGATATTAGTTGACAATCAAATACTTCAATTCGTCTGAGAGAATTACAATTCCTAAGCAATAGCGAGAAGATAAGACATGTCCATTCATCTATTTATGTAATTATCTATCCATCTATCTATCCATCCATCCATCCGTCTATTCATCCATTTATTAACACTAACCTCAGTTTCTCCAATGATTCATCTGTAACTAAAGGACAGTTATCCAGTTCAAGAACTTGTAATGTTTCTCCACAAGCATTGCTAACAAGATGATTTATCCCAACATCAGTAATACGTTCACAATGAGACAGAACCTAAGAGAGAAAGAGGGGGAAAAGAAAGTATTATACAATATATACGTGCCTAGGGTGTGGTTATAGTAACTAGTAGGTGTGGTTATAATAACTTGTGGTTTTATTAACTAGTAGGTGTGGTTATAATTATTTGTAGTTTTAATAACTAGTAGGTGTGGTTATAATTACTTGTGGTTTTAATAACTAGGTGTGGTTATAATTACTTGTAGTTTTAATAACTAGTAGGTGTGGTTATAATTACTTGTCGTTGTAATAACTAGTATGTGTGGTTATAATTACTTGTGGTTTTAATAACTAGGTGTGGTTATAATAACTAGTAGGTGTGATTATAATTACTTGTAGTTTTAATAACTAGTAGGTGTGGTTATAATTACTTGTAGTTTTAATAACCAGTAGGTGTGGTTATAAGTGGTTTTAATAACTAGTAGGTGTAGCTATACTTTGTGGTTTTAATTATGGCATGGATTTAACTAGTGGGTGCGGTTTTATTTTTTACCAGTCTTTCTATATTAGGACAATTAGCTCCTAGTTTTTCTAAAGTAATATCAGTCACCATTATACATTCCTCTAGATCCATACGAGACAACTCAGTACACCCCTATACATAGAATGATAAGATATATTGATAGATATAGACAGATCCGATGTATATTTACAGTAGATAAAGCATTGAATCCAGCGTCTGTGAAATGACAGCAGCCAGCAGCCTCTACATCTCTCAAAGAGTGACAATGAGTACCCAAGTTTCTAAGAGACTGGTCCGTTAATCCATCCACTCGAGATATTCCTAAACGCAATAGATTTGTACATCCATCACATATTGCTTGAATTCCAACATCTGAGACCAGCTAGGATGGATGAAAGAGAGATTGGATGAATAGATGGATGGATGAATAGATGAATGAAAGGGTGGAGAAAGGATAGATGAATGAATGAATAGATGGATGGATGAATAGATGGATGAATGGGTGAAGAAAGGATAGATGAATGGAGTCAGCCATACTCGACATCCTTGAATATTTAGAGTTAATAGTTGAGGACAATGTGTACCGATGTGCTGTAATGCCTCGTCATTAATCTGATTGGACAAACAGATCACATGATCTCATATGAATTTGAAATAATACTTACTTCTCTACAATATTTCAAAAGAAGATACTTTAGTCGACCACACCCTCCTCCTACCAATGCAGTAATTCCATCTAAAGTTATTGTACAATGTGAAAGATTAGCATATTCCAATTCTCTACATCCAGCTCTACGATAGACAGACAGACAAACAGACAATTATACAACATATATGATAAATATGTATTTGGTGAAGGTAACCATGGTAACAGTAACCATGGAAACAGTAAAACTGACTATTTACTGAGTATAATATAGTATATTCACAATACAGTAATACTACATTAGAATGTACATATATATACTGCAATGTCAGCTAAGTACTGCTGTTGATGGATGGATGGATGGATGAATGAATGGATGGATGAATGAATGGATGGATGAATGAATAGATAAATGAATAGATGGATGAATGAATGGATGGATGGATGAATGAATAGATGGATGAACAAATGAATAGATGGTGCAATGAATCATACAAACATACGCTAAGAAACGACATGATTCGTCAGTTATTCCCCGACATGAGGAAAGATCTAAATGTTTCAAATTTGGACAGTTTTGGCTCAAAGCTTCAATTGATGCGTCTGTCACCTGATGACAGTTATTAAGAACTAAAGTTTCTATGAGATGGCAGTTTGACGAAAAAATACTAAATGGAAAATCAAGCATAATAGATGAAGACATAAAGTTCAGGTCATGTGACAATTTGACAAACCTAATTGCTGAATCCTGAACCCCTTGACACCCTCTGAGACTTAGCGTTCGAAGAAACCCTCCACAACGTACAGAGAGTCTTTCTACAACAGGTTGCTAGGTAATTGTAATGATATCAATGATGTATATTGTAATCATATGGAGCTGGTTACCTCTATATCAATTTGGAAGTCAAATAGATCGACATGTTGCCAGTTACTACCATCCAGAGCTAGATCATGCCATTTCTGTTTGAAAAAAGATGAAGAATGGATGATCACGGGAAGGGTAAGTGGTTTAATGGAGAATTGATGGGTTCTGCTGTGATGGGAAAGCTACCAACCACACCCATCACACACGCATCACAATTAGTAATATTCACCTTAGATACTTGAGCACATCGACAAAGCGAGATTACATCTAAAAATGAGAATATTCTACAGAAATAAGACGATAGATTACTAATAATAACCAGAAATTGCAAGAAATTACTAATAATAACCAAGAAATTACCAGATTACTGATAACAACATAACATCATGTTTGTTTGCTAACACAATTAACAGTGAACAACTGTGTTAGTAATACTATATATAATATATATATAATATATATATACACATACTACACTTTTATTTTTACCACTAGTACAAGCTTTTTAGCTTGTACTAGTGGTAAAAATAAAATTGTACACATGTATAGACACACACTTCCAATACAATTACAGCTAGATTTTATATATATATATATATATATATATATATATATATATATATATATACATACATACATGACAGCCCATTGTATGATCATAATTATATGCATGAATTCACGTTACACACATGTATATAATTATAGTTGTATATCAATTTGTTACCTTAGAAGCAAATCAACAGGTAATATCTCAATTGGTACATCTTTTAATTCTCTAGATCCACCTCTTCCAGTAAGAGGAGAAACCTGTGTTCGGGTAATTAGAGAATTTGTTGATGAAATACTTTCATCACTTGTCACACTGTCTGTTTCGACTTCCCCATTCTCTCCCGCTTCCAAACGTCTCCAGAAAAAAAACCTAGCTAGAAAAGTTCCCATAATTTACTATAGTGTTAGTTTCAGCCTCTGGTCCAGCTCCAAGATTGTGTATCCCTCAGAGACGTCTCCATTTACAAAGTTTCAATATTACATTAATGTACGAATTATTAGAGCGTGTACTATTAACTAACAGTTAAATTGCTTTTAAAAGCTTCTCTAAAATACAACTAGTACATGTATGATAACTCTTAATACACTAATTAAACCAAATTTAACTGGATAGAATTAACATACATTGGCTTCTCCATTTAAAACGACTGATCCATTAGTTTGGGATGAGAAATGAGCACGTCTACGTTCTCTTCTTATTCGCAGTATCTCCATTAAAAAAACACTGAATATTTGCTGCTACAGCAGCTCAAAGTGAACAACTTCCTGAAGGCTGAAGAGATTGTGTGTGTGTGTGTAAAGGATATTTGGGCGTGTCCACCTACTTGTTTTAGATTTTCAAAATTGCTTTCTTTTTGTTTTCTTTTCTCATTATTATACATAATACGGTAGCGATACAAATACTTGAAGCAGATTGCAGTGAATGCAATGTCAGTAACATAGATCAGCAGCTACTGAAGACAATCTGCAACCATACAACTTGATCACTTCCTTCTACAGTAGATCTGCCTCTGAATATTTGCTTACAAGTGCTAATAGGTTAAAGAGGTGAGAATTCGTACAATCTTTTCAGTTGTTGCAGCCACACCTTGTAATAGTGTATGAAACAAAGTTGCATGCTTTCATTTCTATTCATAGATCAACAGTGTGCAAAATAAATTTCGGAGTTAGAAAATGGAGGAAGACCAAGAAAGAGTGAATATAAAGCAGGAAGACCATTCTCCATGCAGTTACAATACAATTGCAAAAGACAGAGAAAGTTCTGAACCAATGGATGTTGGCAGTCCTATCATGATACATTCACAAGAGAACAAGGAAGAAGACTCTGTACACTTATCCCTGCAAAACCAGGTCTCAGAGAAAACTTCTACGTCCAGAGGTGTGCAAGATACTCCAATGTCTGATGTCTCCCCTGTTCAGTTCACTCCTCACAGAGCAGGAAGTAGTCGATCATCCATGGTGAAACTCACATCAGAAGCAACTCCTGATATATTACATAACATGGCCGGAACACCTCAGTCTCTTAGTCAAATTATTGCAAATCTTCCTAGCTCAGCTTTCTCCCTTGATCTTCCAGACTTGCATTCTCCAAACGGTTCTGGATTCTTAAGTCCAATTGACTCAGCCAGACTTGGAAAAAAGCGACCACTTTCTATTTCTCCTCTTTCAAGTAGTTCCATTAATATTGATGCACTTGTTAGAGGTTCGTCCAGTTCTCTTATAAATTTCATTTCTTCTTGTGGAGGAGGATCAACTGGATCTTTCGGTCATCTTAGTCCATCTCTATTCAATACCTCATCTGTTAGTAATGGTTTCAGTCGACCAGCAATATCTCTTTCCAAAGCAGTTCATCCTACAACTCGCTCTTTCTCCAGAAACGAAGACAAGAATATGTTTCATAAAATGACCTTCCTAGAGGACGACGAATATAAAAACAATGGCGAAACTCACGAAAGAGTAAAATTGGAGTTTGTGGATATTCCATTAGATCATACATCTAGTGTACACCCTGTTACCAGTCAACTATCACAAGAACAAGAAATATCAATGGGAGAACTAGCAGTACATGCTGAACTAGCGCAAAGCTCTGATTATTCAGAGCGCGATTCCTATAGTAAACATTCAAATCGAGTCAAACGTGTTTATTATGCTTATCCTGCTGTAGAACAACCTCATAATAACAAATGTATGTGGGGTGTGTGTGAACGTCAATGTGACGCACTAAATGAACTTGTTAGTCATGTTAATACCGAGCACATATATCAAGATAGTCGCAAAGATTTCGTGTGTAAATGGATTGGGTGTGTAAGAGAAGGGAGACCATTCAAAGCACAGTATATGTTACTTGTTCATATGAGACGACACACAGGAGAGAAACCACACAAGTGTACTGTAAGATTATGATTTCATTATTGATTTAACTACAAGTAGTATGTTGACCCTTTAATTATGAGTTTTAGTTAACTACAACTAAAACCTTTTATTAAGATATTGTGAGATTTAGTTAACTATAACTAAAACCCTTTTATTAAGGTATTGTGAGATTTAGTTAACTATAACTAAAACCCCTTTTATTAAGATATTGTGAGATTTAGTTAACTATAACTAAAACCCTTTTATTAAGGTATTGTGAGATCTATAACTAAAACCACTTTTATTAAGATATTGTGAGATTTAGTTAACTATAACTAAAACCCTTTTATTAAGGTATTGTGAGATTTAGTTAACTATAACTAAAACCCCTTTTATTAAGATATTCTGAGATTTAGTTAACTATAACTAAAACCACTTTTATAAGATATTGTGAGATTTAGTTAACTATAGCTAAAACCACTTTTATTAAGGTATTGTGAGATTTAGTTAACTACAACTAAAACCCTTTTATTAAGGTATTGTGAGATTTAGTTAACTACAACTAAAACCACTTTTATTAAGATATTGTGACATTTAGTTAACTATAACTATAACCCTTTTATTAAGGTATTGTGAGATTTAGTTAACTATGACTAAAACCCCTTTTATTAATATATTGTGAGATTTAGCTAACTTTAACTAAAACCCCTTTATTAAGATATTGTGAGATTTAGTTAACTACAACTAAAACCCTTTTATTAAGATATTGTGAGATTTAGTTAACTATAACTAAAACCCCTTTATTAAGATATTGTGAGTTTTTTGGTAACTGAAATCAACAGACTGACTGCGCTAATTACAAAATAAATAAAATTTTGTCAGTAAACCCAGTAATTAATCTTAAATCCTTCAGTAAGCTGATCAATTAATGATATTCGTATCATTCAATATGGACATATTGAAACACTCTAGTAATATAATTTTTACCCCCACTTACCTTTTTCAATAAGGAGTTGTTTAGTTATATATATCGAATGATGTGTTATTTAGTAACAAGGGAAATTAATCCTTCATTAATCCTCCTCAAAAGGTGTGTTAGTAAACAGCAAGGATATCATTATCAGGAGGGAGTGAGTGTGTCTGTATGTAGGAGTGCACTAATTGACAAATTAACATGTGATGACTGAATGAGGAAGTTAGTAAGACGATGAAGAAATGTGGAGGGGGAGTATGGGAGTGAGTAAGATGAGAGGGGGAGTGTCATTTAGTAATAACCATAATCCCAAAACACACTTCCTTAGTAAGATAAGGACTGGAGAATAAGGATATCACGTTTTTGTGAATGTTACAATGAGACTTATGGGGATACACTTGATATGTTATGAATATTGTTAATTATATAACCTTGAAAATGTATCTTGTGAAACAGGTTCTTAATTATATGCAACATGATATCAGCACAAACATTATACAACGTACGTAGGTACATACATACATACATACATACATACATACATACATACATACATACATACATACATACATACATACATACATACATACATACATACATACATACAACATACATGCATACATACATACATACATGTACATACATACATACATACATACATACATACATACATACATACATACATGTACATACATACATACATACATACATACATAATAATTATACATATGTACATACCTAATCTTACATACAATTGTACATACCTATGTATGTACATATTTATGTACATAAGTACATACATAGGTACACACATGTACATGCAATATCTAAGAGGATGTACATATTTGTGTACATAAGTACATACATAGGTACACACATGTACATGCACTATCTAAGAGGAAGAATTGTGTTTTTAATTATTTTTAAAAGATTAATGAAATGACATCATTAAATGAATAAAATATATATGAATAATTATATGTAATTAGTGAAAAAGAAATATAACAGCTGTCATGAAATGATGTATAAACTACAAAATAATTTTATTAGACGACTTACAAATGTTACTTAATCTTGATGATACCTGATACAGTGTTCAATAATAAATAGAAATATCTTCACATAGCTTTATGTTGCTATTGGTAACGACACATATTAATAACATCATGTATAATGAAAAAAAGCTAACTTTAAGCTTGATTTTATCAACTGTACCATTAATAATTTATACTAATTTATATAGTAAAATACAATTTAATAAAATGGATTATTAAGTACATGTGTAATTACTTGTTATCTAATAATCTGCACTTCATATACTAGGAATTATGTAGGACTAGAGTGTAAGTTGTATATATTACACACACACACACAGTCATACATATATATAGTAATTATAATCTGAGTATATTAATTATTGTTATAGTCAAGTTTTGTCTGCAATTATTTTCTTGCCGATCACAATTGCAGTGAGGGTTCATGAACCTCATTATAATATAAATTTTATTTATCTAATTATTAACTCTGAAGAATCTAATACAGATTATAACACTGTCTTGTTGTAGAGATAAGCTTTTACAATATATATATAAACGTTCATTCTTGAGAATTTTTATAAATGTAATATTTTTTTATGGTTGCACACCTGACCTGTTAGCGCAAAGAGAATTATTTTCTAGTAAATACAGTTTATCATTCTTAACATTCTCTTTCGTACAATAATTATTTTAAAATGTACTCAAGGAATTTAAGATATTCTTAAAAGAAAGGAGACGTGACTATATCTAAAAATGAATTTCCATGCTTTGATGAGCTTTACAACTTGACACATGAGTTAAGAGGTAAAGTATGGTATGAAGACTATTTATGGTATAGATAGCTTCATTGACCCATTAAAATTACAGACTAATTGATAATAATATATACTTTAATACATACATATATACATACATACACACATATATACATACATACATACATAAATACATACATACATATTTCTACTAGTCAGGAAAGGAGCGTGTTTAGCGATCCATATCATTAACAATGTGATATACAACATAACATATGTGATAACAATGTGAGCTTTCTCGCTCTATGTACATGTTGTTGTTGTTGTTGTTTGTTTCTGCCCTTAGAGGGTTGCAAGTCCTCTGCAGGTGAACAGGCCTGGTATGTGTCAAGTGACACCATCGTGTAATGTCCTGAGCTTAACACACAATGATTCAAGATTGCATGAGTAGTTTTAGCCATACAAGACATTGCTCGTCCCCAACCACATGCAGGTATTACTCGACTGGGGACATACATATATACATACATACATACATACATACATACATACATACATACATACATACATACATACATGCATACATACATACATACATACATACACACACACACACACACATACATACATACATACATACATACATACATACATACATACATATATACCATATATACATATATACATACATACATACATACATACATACATACATACATACATATATACATACATACATACATACATACATACATACATACATACATACATACATACATACATACTTCTACTAGTCGGGAAGATAGCATGTTTAGCGATCCATATCATTAACAATGTAATATATCACAACACCCACTCGCGGTTTGGAGGAAGGGAAAATAGATAGCAACAATTTTTAGATTGATAGAATATATCATAAAATTACAATAACAGCTGTGGTATGTAGTAATGAGTTTCATTTTCCAATAAATTACTATATATATATGTAATTAATAAATGACTCAAATAACACAGAAATATATTGCTACTATTTTAGAAGTTGTTAACTAACTACAGATATATATATATGGACTGAGAGAGTAATTAGTATAAATATTTCAGCTTTGAACGATATTAGTTACAAATATATGCATAAGTGTGTAAGTGTTCCTGTAGTATACCTCGCATTAGTGATTAAAGTAGAAGAGCCATATTTCAATATAGTTACTATATGTACAGTATACACATGTGATTGGTGTCTATTCATGTAGGAGTCATTATAT
>OX345648.1:310000-395000 GCA_947044365.1 Petrosia ficiformis
TGGTCACACTCCTTTGAGTGGATACAATTCATCAGGATATGACACAGAGTATCCGAGTCTCCAGGACGACCATTGTATCCCGGCTCTTGTCCCAATTATGAACAGCCAATCAGATTCACTTTATAGGAATCCCGAAGACCAGCAAATGGAGGTGAAGATGGAACAGTTTAGTCCGCCATCTCAAGGAAGAGAGCGTTCATTCATACATCAACCATCGTATCCACCCAACTATAAAACAATAGGTAATGTTCGTAACAGAAGTTCCAGATTTAAGCCGTCTAACTTACAGACTCTACCTGAGATACATACCATTGGTCCAACTGCAAATAACATACGAGATTACTCACATAATCCTCCAGCTTATCATCTACACGAGACTTTATCAAATGGATATTCTAATTTCATGGGTTCTCCGAGCCAGGGTATGGTATGTGGAGTGAATGACGAAACATCGTCAATTGTAAGTAGTCTAACAAGCTCAGGACATCAACCTAGTTTAAGAGAAAGTGATCTCTCTAGTTCTTCACACTCCAGTTTCTCCACCTTGAGCTCTCGTTTGTCAAGCCCTTCGAGCAACCATCAAAGAGATTTCACAAAATCTTCACATCAGGATCACCGATCCTTGAAACCTCCAGACCTAGTCTTGAAATCTCGATTTCAATCGTATCCATCTGTACAAATGTCTGACATTAAACACATGCCTCAAAACCATTACTATCATCGCCATAGCGACGAGGTTTCCATTCGTTCTTCTCATAGTTCTCGCTACTCAGCCTCAGGAAGTGAGTACAGCGATGACTATCATACATCTCCTTCTGTCTTGGGACCTCCTCCTCTGCCAGAGCTCCACCCAACTGATTTTAATCCACGTCATCCGCTCCCATTACCTCAATCTATGCAGACCGATTTTGTAACAGTGACAACACCCAATTCCCAACCCATTTCCATGGCAATGGATCAACATTCGCAATATCTCCAACCATCCTCAAGTATTAATGATATTCATAGCCCTGAAAGCTATTCAGATTCCTATTCTGGAGGCTCAATCCCATTACAACATTTTTGGCATTCACCTCCGTCTCAGAAAGTACCATTGCCAATGATATTTGATACTCAGATTCGGTCAGAATCTCCTAATATGATTATAGGCAATATGTCACTGTTTTCAGACCAACTTCAACATGAAAATCTCTTGTTTGAATCCTTATCAACGACTTCCTCTTCTTCGTTAATGGGACATACAAATTTACCTATAAGATTACCACAGTAAAATGGAACGTATGTATATACATACATAATTTTAAGTAAATATTGTATATAATAAGATAATTCATGTACTCATATATGAATTGGTAACAATAGAATTAATTAGTTATTTAGTTATTATTAATTACTATTCCCCTAAATCGCTTATTAAAATCAATTAATTACTAGTATCCATGGTTACTGTTTTATTATGGCATTTTTAACCCTTTGTATGCTGTATTATATGTGATTTGTTTGTATTATAAATTTAATTTTATACTTATTTTATAATCTTGTGTATCATGCAATTATCTCTTGTTTTAATATTACTTTTCTAATTAAACAAAGCAGGAAGCGTGCATCGATGAATTCACTGATCATATATTCATATAACATTATGAATTTATAATTATTATTAAAAAACATAGTAAAGACACATTCCCATTCTATAATGGTATTGTGGTAATAATAGACACATTCCCATTCTATACAATAGTGATAATAATACATAATAAGACACATTCCTATTCTATAATGGTATTGTGATAATAATGTATATACACAGTAAAGACAGATTCTATATAATGACATTGTGATAATAATACATAATAAGACACATTCCCATTCTATAATGGTATTGTGATAATAATACATAGTAATTAAGGACACATTCCCATTCTATAATAGTATTGTAATAATAATGTATATACATAGTAAAGACACATTCTATATAATGGCATTGTGATAATAATACATAATAAGACACATTCCCATTCTATAATGGTATTGTGATAATAATACATAGTAATTAAGGACACATTCCCATTCTATAATAGTATTGTAATAATAATAAAACATAAAATAAAACAAATTTAATTAATGAGGGGGTGGAGTTTAATACTGCACTTTCCAGCCAATTATACGAGAGTCAAAACCAGCTGAAAATAAATTGCATTTTCCAGGTGATGTAGTCATGTGCTTGTCATGTGACCAACATACACTGTGTACCATGCGTAAATGTTCCTGCAATTAATATTAATATTATTATTATTATTATTATTATTATTATTATTATTATTATTATTATTATTATTATTATTTACCTTTCTATTTCTGTGTGGTAAATTAGCAAGTCTATTTCCTCCTAAATCATATAACTTGATATGACGATTATCAAGAGGTACTGCTAGCACATGATGATCATGTGATACTGATATTCTGTGAATGATGCAATACAAAAGATCACATGATCAATATTATACATCATCTAGCTATAATGATATATCACATGGCTTTCATCAATGATATATTAAAAACAATACACGAGTACATGACAATCATGTGACAGTCATGTGACACACCTATTCACTCCACAATCTTGTCGTATGGAGGCCACAGGGTATCTCATATTATGTAAATCCCAAATCTGAGAGAAGATATATATAATTATTTGTTCCATTTCTTTGTTTGTCATGCAATATCTGTTCGTCTGTTTGTACATCTATCTGTTCATTGATCATGTTTATTATCATCCATGTCCATGTCACATGTCCATAGTACGTCACATGTCATGTCACATGATCACACACCTTCACAGTATGATCATCAGAAGCACTGATAACATTATCTTTCAGACTAAAAGCAGCTGAACTAACACCTCTAACAAAAGAAATAAAATCATAAACAACCAATAATTAGACGTATTGTGGTATAAGTACTTGGAATGTCCCTGAAATACATTAACAGAATGTATTAGAGGTGCCCGAAAGTCCCAAAGACGAAATGTGGTATCTTGAGACGAAGTAACTAGTAATTTCTGAGTAGGGTGAGTGCATACGTGAGTCAATTCCTCATCGTGACCTGATAATAATATAATTAATAATACATGATATCATTAATAGAACACTATCAATAAACCATGAACTATAGCCTTGGTACTTATTTTTTGACTGGAAAAAACATTTTTCCGAAACTGTTCCTAGAGTTACATAATGATGTCTTTATTATGTTTCTGCAGTATTTTTGATCAAAAATGTTGTTTGTAGGAACTGTGAGCATTTTAGTATTCTCTCGAAATTCTAATCGGACCATGAACTATAGCCTTGGTACTTTTTTTTTGACTGGAAAAAACATTTTTCCGAAACTGTTCCTAGAGTTACATAATGATGTCCTTATTATGTTTCTGCAGTATTTTTGATCAAAAATGTTGTTTGTAGGAACTGTAAGCATTTTAGTATTCTCTCGAATCTGACTATGCATTATGCTTGTGTCAAATGAGCCCCAATATATCACTGATAATAGATGTTACTATAAATAGTTTCAGTTACCATGTATGTAGCATCATCAATGTGTGGTTACTATATATAGTAACATCATCAATGTGTAGTTACTATATATAGTAACATCATCAATGTGTGGTTACTATATATAGTAACATCATCAATGTGTGGTTACTATATACAGTAGCATCATCAATGTGTGGTTACTATATATAGTAACATCATCAATGTGTAGTTACTGTATATAGTAACATCATCAATGTGTGGTTACTATATATAGTAACACATACCATCTAGTGAGTGTACTACGGTACCAGTCTGTGCATCCCAGAGAAGTGCTGAATGGTCCCATGACGCTGTGACGAGGTGCTCACCATCACATACCCAGTCACATGACATTACTGGACCTAAGCAATACATAACATACATATATATAATTATATACATACATATACATGCCTACATACATGTATACATACATGTATACATACATGTATACATACATACATACAAACATACATACATTCATACATACCTGTATGCTCATTCAATGATAACAATGGAACTTTTATGGTGACGTTGTCATGGGAACCACCATCCATCCCTTCTTCATCAGACATTACAGGTTTATCATCACCTGATGAGTCCTGTCTTATACGCTATTCAGAAGAGGAGGTACACATACGATAGGATGATATGAATTATCTTACATGTCTCTCCATGATATTCATAGAATATTTCCAAACATGAGCTGAACCATCACCTGACGCTAGAATAATAGAAAAACAACATGTATATAAACCATCTGTCTGCCCATCCATTTATCAATCTGTCAGCCCGTCCTTCCATCTGTCTTTCCATCCTATCCATCCATCCATCCATCCATCCATCCATCCATTCATCCATCCATCCATTCATCCATCCATCCATCCATCCATCCATTCATCCATCCATCCATTCATCCATCCATCCATCCATCCATCCATCCATCCATCCATCCATCCATCCATTCATCCATCCATCCATCCATCCATAATCACTTACCTGTACATACTAATAAGTCACTTGGATGAAACGATATTGAATTCACTGTTTAATAAATAAAGTATAATTATTCCGATCACGTATATTATATACTCACCTGATCCAGTGTGGCCAATATATTTCAGAAGTACTGTACCATTATTAATATCCCAAATGCATGCTGTGTTATCTGTAATATAACATATATACACAGTTATATACATACATATATACATACATACATACATACATACATACATACATACATACGTACATAAATACATACATATGTACGTACATATGTAAGTATGTACATGTACATGCGTACATTCATATGTACATGTACATATGTACGTACATACATACATACATACGTACGTAGATACATACATACATACATACATATATACATACCAGCAGAAGCTGATCCAAGAATAGCCAGTCCATTCTTAGCACAAGAGACGTCCCAAACCCCATCTCTATGTCCATAATAAGTGAAGACATGTGAACATTCAGGAGTAAGTGGTTTCACATATGAAGCACTCTATAATAATTAACATATTTATTATTGATCACTTAATAGTTGCTATGGAAACAATACCTTTTTTGGTAATAGTTTCTTTGTGATATTTGTACCAGCTAGTGAAGAAGATAGAAATAGATGAATGGATGGATGAAGGGATAGATAGATACATAAATGGATAAATGGATGGATGGCTGGATGGCGGGATGATGGATGAATAGATGGATAGATAGATGAATGGATGGAAAAATACAGCAATAGTCTATTATTGGTAACAGTACAATAGTTTATTATTAGTAGCAGATAATAGTCTATTATTAGTAACAGTACAATAGTTTATTTTTAGAAACAGATAATAGAACAATAGTCTATTATTAGTAACAGTACAATAGTTTATTTTTAGAAACAGATAATAGAACAATAGTCTATTATTAGTAACAGTACAATAGTTTATTTTTAGAAACAGATAATAGAACAATAGTCTATTATTAGTAACAGTACAATAGTTTATTTTTAGAAACAGATAATAGAACAATAGTCTATTATTAGTAACAGACAATAAGCAACAGAACAAAACTATAAATAAACTCACAAGTCCTAATTATTCTAAGAGGAGTTGAAGAGTGGTGTGCTGGTAGTTCCAATGGAGGTAGAAGATTAGGGGTATTTCCTGTACCAGTAGAAGGTGTATGAGGATAAGGAGGGTGTGTCATCTCTAAATTACTGGTACGTTCACTAGTTATTAAGTCAAGACGATCACTCAGAGAGTCTACTTTCTCTTTTACTAGATAGATAAATATGGATGAATGAGATAGATATATGGATAGATAGAGATAAATAGATATATAGATAAATAGATAGATAAATTGATGTATTGTGTATGTGGTACTTAGTTGAGTGTAGTCATTGCTCAATACAATTAAGAATGGCTAGTTATAGTAAGTATCTACTCCTATGCACGACAAGGTATTATACAACCGATAATAGTCTAGTTAATATTTAATAATACATTACTATAATACTTTATACCTTGTAGTGATTCAATGACAGTTATGAGAGAATGCTCATGTAATGTTATTACATGGAAGACTAAATAAACACGTTAATATTAATATATATTAATTTATATTAATTTAAATGATTCGTGTTGCTTTACAATTGTTTATCTAAATTACAGGTTTGTATATACATGTATCTACATACAATAATAATAATTACTATCATATGTGAATAATTATATTAATTGTAATTAATTAATGCAGTAGGTAGCTCAGGCTATGAATATTATTAGCTCTTGTGAGTATTTCGTACACCATGACTATAATATAAAGTTTAGTAATCTATTTTATGATAAGACTTCAGTCTATTTCAGCTGTTCAGTAGCTCACAATCTACTAAAATCTATTTTTAGTAATAATAAGACAATGAGTCTATTTTAAGTAACAATAGTAACTAATAATAGTACAATGAGTCTATTTTAAGTAACAATAGTCATTAATAATAGTACAGCGATTCTATTTTTAGTAGATGACAATAGACTGTATTATATTTTTAGTAATAGTAATAGTTCATTTTGGTGCACATGATGATCAAAACATAATTACATTCCATTTTACATTAATAGTTATAACATGTAAACTTACAAGCTGTATTTTCAGCATGAATGTTATCAAACTCTTTCTCAATCATGTTAAACAACTCCCATAATCTTGTCCTAGAGTCATCAGGTATATTGCTTCCTTTCTTCTGATCAGTGGAAGGAACACTTTGAGGAGAAGATTTCTTAACGTTTTGTTTCTTCCTGAGAGACATAGTTGTAGCAGATTCTCATATATATACACAATCTCTGCAGATTAGCAGCCACTCCCCCAACCACACCTGATTAAATCAAACCACGAGTAAGTAATACTAGTATCTTTGCAAACTAGGAGGAGCTTTCTTGTGTCTTGCAGTCAGCAAATCTATAAATATGAGCGATCTAATGAGATTTCAAGGACCTGACAGTAGCGCTGGAGGTGGTGAAGAGGTTCAGACACTGGAAAATGTCAGTGCTGAGGAACTTGTAAAGGAGTTGGAAGGTATTTTATTTAAAATGTTCTGAAATAATTAATTAATATTATATATCTCTCAGCTACTGTGGACAGGTTAAAAGTATTATATAATGAAAAGAAAGAACCTGTTAATGATAATACTATTGAACTTGCTCGTTTCTGTCGCTGCTTAGAAGCAATTTTACGTCACCAACAAAAAGGTGGGCTGGTGATGGATGGGTGGGATGGATAGATAGAACTAAATAGATAGATAGATGTATAGACAGAGAATGGATTGACAGATAAATGAGCTGAATCAACAAATTGATGGATAGACAGATAGATGTACATGTATGTATAGACAGATAGATGTACATGTATGTATAGACAGATGGATGTACATGTATGTATAGACAGATAGATGTACATGTATGGATAGACAGATAGATGTACATGTATGGATAGACAGATAGATGTACATGTATGTATAGACAGATGGATGTACATGTATGGATAGACAGATAGATGTACATGTATGTATAGACAGATGGACGGACAGATATATGAATGAATGATGTTAATTAATGTTGTAACTCGTCTTCTCACAGAGAAACTTACATTCTGGGGTGAAAGGAAAGACTATTTCCATTACCTTTCTGAAGGTCTAGGCAGTCTTAAAACCCTTGACATACCTATCAAACGAGTCCAAGGAATGAATGAGGTTTATTATATATTAATTAGTAATATGTATATATCTACACACTGTGCTTCAATTAATTTTATATATGTAATCTTTCTTAGCTCCTCAGTGTGCAGGGTAAAGGTAGGGCTTTAATTAGAATTTGTCTGATGGATCAGTTGTTGGCTGACTGTGTACAGAATTCACTTTCAAATACGAAAAAAACAAAGTAAGATTATACTAACATTACACTTAATTGAAAGTTACTCGTTCAAAACGTATGTATGTATGTATGTATGTATGTATGTATGTATGTATGTATGTATGTATGTATGTATGTATGTATGTATGTATGTATGTATGTATGTATGTATGTATGTATGTATGTATGTATGTATGTCGTATGTATGTATGTTTGTATGTATGTATGTTTATATGTATGTAATTATGTATGTATGTATGTCGTATGTATGTATGTATGTATGTATGTATGTTTATATGTATGTAATTATAATAATTATGATTATCATTTTATTAGAGATTGGTATAACTCCACTGCTCTTCTTCTCAATTCTAATTTGTCTCAAAGACTCATTAGTACTCTCTATGATCTATCAGAGGTTACGTTTGACCTCCCAATGGAGGGACTAGATCTAGATGAGACATGGCCATCATTTGTTCAGTAAGAATGCAAATAGTTCTCTCTGTCTGTCTGTCTCTCTCTCTCTCTCTCTCTCTCTCTCTCTGCTATTTATTAATGGATGTTCTGCAATTGTTTTATTAATTGTCATCAATTCCATTATAACACAGAAAGTCTTTCAAGACAATAGAATCCTCACCATCCCGGAAGCCCAGTACAGGTGTCCCTGCATTATTGAAAGCATTAACAAATCCATCAACACGAGATGCCAAGTCATTGAAAGATGGAAACAAAACAGTGGTAGGTATATCTGTTCCTTCATTAAAGTTGATCACATTCATTATAAATTAAAAAAAATATTATCGCTATGGAAATGAAGATAAAGCAAGTGCAATTAAAAGCTATGAATTTATAATGAGCAATTATCCATAAAAGGCGTGTTATATTAATGATTGAACCTATCAAATATGCATTCAAAGCTATGAATTTATAATGAGCAATTATCCATAAAAGGTGTGTTATATTAATGATTACACATCAAATATGCATTGAAAGTTGTGAATTTATCATGACTTGGTGACAACTCAACATGTTACTATTTTAGCTAACCTCTACATATTATATCCATTATCTTTCTTTCCTAACACACCTTCCAGTACCAGCTAGAACGAGCTATTGAAGAACATCCCAGTGAGATCTTTGTCAAACAAGAAATTCCATTTGATATTTCACTTGTCGGTACCCTATTCTCCGAACTAAAGACTTTATTAACAGAAGAATTCGAAGGATATTCCACTTCAGCTCTTCCCGAGCTTACAGTAACTGAGCTGGATGACATAACATCTGGATTAACTTTATTAAAAGATTACATCACAACAATGTCACATGACGTTACTAAAAATAAAAATAAAGGAAAACGAGTTGTTAGCGACTTGAAGAAGCAGTTAGCAGAGGTCGAAGGTCAGCTGAAGGAATACAAAGAGAAGGAAGAGGTACTTGAAGCAGAGATTGAGAATACTAATGTTCAATTAGCTACCTCATTAAAACAACTGGAGAATATGACAGAAGAGAAGACAAGACTCTGGAAACAAGTATTACAACATAGAGAAGAGGTATATATATACATATGTATACATGTACATGTACATGTACATCTATATGTATACATGTACATATGTACATGTATGTGTATATGTATGTATATGTATATGAAGTTATCTATAATGTAATGTATGTATTATACTGTGTATATACACATACATGTACATACGTACATGTATGTGTATATGTATGTATTATACTGTGTATATATGCATACATGTACATATGTACATGTATGTGTATATGTATGTATTATACTGTGTATATATGCATACATGTACATGTACATGTACATCTATATGTATACATGTACATACGTACATGTATGTGTATATGTATGTATTATTCTGTGTATATATGCATACATGTACATACATTCATCTTTAATTAAATAGATTTCAACTCTTCAAGCACAAAATCAACAACTACAAAATACAACACAAGAATCATCAAATAACGATGAGCTAGAGTCTAAACTTGAAGACCTTCGGAAAGAATTACTTGATAATCAACAATCACTTGTTGAGATATCGTCCGCTATGAACCTCCTGAAAGAACAGCTAGTGTGTGAAGAGGAGTTGCGTTCTAATCTAGAGATATGTGTTGCAAAATTAGAAAGAGAGAAATTGAATATTGAGACAGAGATAAGAGAAGAGAGAAATAGTTATGATGAACAGATTAGCTCTTTAGGGAAGGAGAAAGATCAGTTAGTGTCTAAACTATTTGAGCAAGAATCACATATCAAAGATGTGAAAGAGGCTCATGAAATTGAGTCTAATAAGTTGAAAGAGGATCTGCTAGCGAGAGAGAAAGTCATTTTGGAGATTGAACAAGAGAGAGATGGTCTGAGGGAAGAGGTTAAGGCTATGCATGGGTTAGTAGAATCAGAAACAGCATCTCTTAAATTTCAACTTAGCACTCATAACATGGAGTTACAGCAAGCTAATGAGGTGAGAGGAAAAAGACTATGTAAGGATAGATACTAAGACACAAGATTCTAACTTGTAACCTTAGCTTTCTCCATACACTGGGACAAGTAAACCTTGGTAGCTTCTTTAGGGATAGATGGATGAACAGATGGATGAACAGATGGATAGATGAATAGATGGATGAACGGACAGATGGATGAACAAGGGATGAACGAACAGATGGATGGATGAATAGATGGATGAACGGACAGATGGATGAACAGATGGATGGATGAACAGATAGATGGATGAACAGATGGATGGACGAACAGATGGATGGACGGATGGACAGACAGATGAACTGATAGACGGACAGACGGATGGACTGATGAACTGATGAACAGATGAACTGATGGACAGATGGACTGATGGACTGATGGATAGATTGATAGAAGGATGTACAGGCAAATAGATGTTGATATAGCTTCATTTCTTCTTAAGGCACGTTCGAATACTGATACAGAAATTTCTGATCTTAAACAGAATTTGAAGGTACTCGATGAAGAACACTCAGCTTTGAAAACCAAGTTCAGTCTCAAAACCGATGAGTATGATATTTTAAAGCAACAGCTCTCTATATCAGAAACTGGGCTTCAGTCCTTACAAGAGGACTTGCTATCTCTTAATGACCAGCTAACAGAGGTATTTGTTTGTGTGTATGCATATGTGTGTACATATACATGTATGTGTGTGTACATGTACATGTGTGATTGTGTACATCTGTGTACAAGTGCATGTGTACATGTGTGATTGTGTACATCTGTGTACAAGTGCATGTGTACATGTGTGATTGTGTACATCTGTGTACAAGTGCATGTGTACATATGTGATTGTGTACATCTGTGTACAAGTGCACGTGTACATGTGTGATTGTGTACATCTGTGTACAAGTGCACGTGTACATGTGTGATTGTGTACATCTGTGTACAAGTGCACGTGTACATGTGTGATTGTGTACATCTGTGTACAAGTGCACGTGTACATGTGTGATTGTGTACATCTGTGTACAAGTGCATGTGTACATGTGTGATTGTGTACATGAGAGTTTATAAGTATCTGTGTTTGTATATGTATATATATATGTATGTATGTATGTATGTACAATAAATACATGGATTCCTATCTACTTCAATTTAATAGAAAACTCTCAATCGAGATGCAGTACGGGAAGAGTCATTACGTCTTCGTAGAGACTGGGATGATCAGAGGGAGAGAATGATAACTGAATCTCAGAGATTCAAAAAACAAATTAGTAAATTGAGTGATGAAAATGAGTACCTTCGAAAGGTACTTCAAAAACTACTTCAGTGAGTAATTACAGACAAACATTTTAATGAATGGTGTTGAATAAAGATAGATAGATAGATAGATACATAGATACATAGATAGATACATAGATACATAGATAGATAGATAGATACATAGATAGATAGATAGATACATAGATACATAGATACATAGATACATAGATAGATAGATAGATACATAGATAGATGGATATGTGATCTTTCTCATCTGCAGACAAAAGGTCAGTCTTTGGCAGCATGCTGATGAACTTGAACAAGAGCAAGTATCAAAAGGAATTTGGATAGATAGTAAAGAGGTCACTGATTGTATGGGATGTGATGCTCTCTTCTCTATGTTCAATAGGAAGGTATGTATGTATGTATGTATGTATGTATGTATGTATGTATGTATGTATGTATGTATGTATGTATGTATGCATGTATGCATGCATGCATGTATGCATGTATGTATGTATGTGTGTATGTATGTATGTATGTATGTATGTATGTATATATGTATGTATGTATGTATGTATTTATATAGCATCATTGTCGATCATGTGGTAAAGTGTTTTGTGGACTTTGTTGTAGTCATCGAATTCAACTTCCATCGAATCGGTTAGTTAAATCATTAATTATGATAATAATAGTTATTATAATAAATCCTATCTCTCTTTGCCGTCTTTCTATTTAACAACCAGTGATCCTGTGAGAGTATGTAAAACATGTAATGATAAAATATTATCATTAAGAGTACCTCAAGCATCAGCTTTAGTGAACACACTTGACGAAGAACCTTCTAATCCTGAAACCTCAGACTCACGCCAATCGGAACTAATTAACACATTCCCGGGAGGTGTGTCCTTATCTGATAGCAGTACGTTACACCTCTCACCTTTGGATGGTTCTGATGAATCCCTATTACAACATGTCCGAGAACTTGTGAAAACCCCAAGAAATATAAGCGAAAGAGTGTCATTAGAAAACTCTGTTGAGTACAGTGTTGATCCAGTGCTGTCAAATACTAATATCACATACACAATGACATCCACAACAACAAGTTCATCTCAAATAACAGACCCAGATGATGAGT
The DNA here is from genome assembly GCA_947044365.1 of Petrosia ficiformis. Taxonomy (NCBI): domain Eukaryota; kingdom Metazoa; phylum Porifera; class Demospongiae; order Haplosclerida; family Petrosiidae; genus Petrosia; species Petrosia ficiformis. The sequence goes on from OX345648.1 coordinate 322,868, forward strand.
TTTGTGTCATAGAGGCTACGCCAAGAAATGAAGTTTTTCCTGTTGGTGTCGATTCTCCTGGAGATCCACATTTAGATGTTAGTGCCTTAAGAGCCAAATTAGCCACTCTAGAAACCAGTACAACCCCTATGAGTAATGGAACTGATAACAGACTGTCATCTAAACCTGGTACTCCACTTGACTCTGATGTTCAGGAAATGGAAGAGATGGAAGTTGCTGGAGGAGCAAGTCATCATGTTAAAATATTGGTTAACACACCTAGGACTGTAGTAGCATGGCAGTTCAGTTCACAACCTAAAGGGCTAGCTGTGGGTTTAAACTATCAAGAACAAGAGGGAGATAAGATAATAGTTGAGGTGAAATGACAAACAGACTAACCGACAGATAGATAGATAGATAGATAGATAGATAGATAGGTAGATAGATAGATACACTGGCAGATATACATGTATACAGATAAATAGATATCATTATTTTATAGGTTTTACCTCAACGTCGCTTAACGTCACACAAGACAATATTTACTGGAGAATATGTAGCTCAGAAAGCTGGAATGTATACATTGGTATTCAATAACTCACACTCCAAGTAAGTTATTTATTGTGTTTGGGTAACCATAGTAACCATTAATAACAAACATTTAATAACCACTAATAATAAACACTTAATAAACACTTAATAATAAACACTTAATAACCACTAATAATAAACACTTAATAAACACTTAATAATAAACACTTAATAACCACTAATAATAAATACACTTAATAACCACTAATAATAAATACTTAATAACCACTTATAATAAATACACTTAATAACCACTAATAATAAATACACTTAATAACTAGTAATAATAAACCACTAATAATAAACACTTAATAACCACTAATAATAAATACACTTAATAACTAGTAATAATAAATACTTAATAACTAGTAATAATAAACCGCTAATAATAAACACTTAATAACTGCTAATAATAAACACTTAATAACCACTAATAATAAACACTTAATAACCACTAATAATAAATACTTAATAACTAGTAATAATAAACCGCTAATAATAAACACTTAATAACCACTAATAATAAACACTTAATAACCACTAATAAATAAACTTAATAACTAGTAATAATAAATACTTAATAACTAGTAATAATAAACCACTAATAATAAACACTTAAAAACCACTAATAATAAGCACTTAATAACCACTAATCATAAACACTTAATAATAAACACTTAATAACCAATAATAATAAACACTTAACCACTAATTAACAACTTGTTTTATTGTAGGTATTCTGGTAGAAAATTGAGTTATAAAGTTTGGAAGAGATTACCATGACAACCAAACATTCAACAAGTGGTATAATATTGTGTAATACATTAATTAACTAAATTACTACTAGTCTCATTCCTGGACTCAGAATTATATTTGTGGACATTCTTAATTCTTAATTGTAAGAACATATGAATAATTAATTCTCATGTGACCTAAAAATAAACACATCAAAATATAAGCTGTTAGTCATGTGACTTCACTATACATGATCATGTGACTTGAGATCAATATTAACTTGATTTATAATTCTGTTGTATGCTTTCGTTCATCTTTTGACTTCTCTTCAATGAGAAGCCATTTTGAAGGACCAGGGCAGCTATGAGGATCATTATCATCAAAACGAGGACCACATAACTGATTAAAAGTACTCTCAACACTAAAACCCATAAACTGTCGATCCTCTCGAATACGATATGAGAATGTAGATTCTGCCGTACCTACAAAATATCTACATACAAGAATTATGAAAATTAATAATCATTTTCCTCACTTTGCGTGAGAAGCTATCCATTGGTCAATTATAGCCACACCTCCGTCGCCATAGCGATGTAATTGTTTATCACTAGGTTCAAACCAGTATACTTCAGCATCAAATGATTTAACAAGTGGATCTTTAACTAAAACAATAAAAAAAAATTATCATGACGTCTTTGAATTGTAAATAGGATATCTGTATATTCAAGTATGAATATCCTACTTAAACTATAGGATATCTCAGTATATTATTGGGTATCCATAAATTACAATAGGATATCTCAGTATATTATTGTCACTCACGTTCTGATATTCCATCAGTTGCTATAAAAACTTTATTTAGTTTTTGTTCCTTCAAAATCTGCTTCAGTTGATTAACAATTCCTGTCACAGAGGGAGCTAAGTCGCCATGGGAACGAACAAAGTCCATCCTTCGAAGATGTACTCCTAAATAATTACCTCCACCATCTTTAGGTGGACTTCTTCCATTTCCTTCACCTGGATCATATCCAAGAATATCAATCATAAAACGATTACCAGCCTTCCGAAGCTCAAGAGAATATATCATAGATCTTCGAATCTGTAGAATTAAAAGTCACTAATTACAATACCTGTTATGTGACTTACTTTCCAATATTCTATTCCACCAAATTCATCGTGCATCAATTGTTCAAAATTACCAATTAAAAATGATCTATAATAATAAATATATATACATGTATATACATGTGTGTGTATATACATGTATATACATGTGTGTGTACATTTGTACATATACATGTATGTACATGTGTGTGTACATTTGTACATATACATGTATGTACATGTGTGTGTACATTTGTACATATACATGTATGTACATGTGTGTGTACATTTGTACATATACATGTATGTACATGTGTGTGTACATTTGTACATATACATGTATGTACATGTGTGTGTACATTTGTACATATACATGTATGTACATGTGTGTGTACATTTGTACATATACATGTATATACATGTGTGTGTACATTTGTATATATACAATTATACATGTTGCAATACCCTGATAATTACATGTATAAAAATTATGTTTTTTACTTTGATGTATCAAATGTTTCCTCTAAATATGAGCGTAGTAATGAAACTTGACCTTGTACTGCCAAACACGTCCTTTTTCCAACTAACAACTTTTCGTTATCAAATACAATATCTTGGTGAGGTACACTACAAACCTCCTCTGTGATACTCTGGATAAATTCACCATTCTTCCAAGGATCTTTAGGTCTCTGTAGCTGTAATACCTTTATATTTGCAGAGTATTGAAGATGAAGGAAATTAGTCACATGACTTACCTCATTGATCACATGACCTTCACGTTTTATATAAGACTCTAATTCAATACATGGTAATAATTGATTAAGCGCCTTGATATCAAAGAATCTACTCCATTGTACTGAGTTTTGAATAAAGTGTGATTTCCAATGATATAAATGAGGCCACGGAGGTAAAACCAATATCCAATTATAAGATGTAGTCCTACGAAGATTAAGAATTAAACTAACGACTCTCAAATGAACATCTCTTCTTAAATTGAATCCTTCTCCTTTATTGACAGTATATGTCAGATATCTGATTTCTTCAGTGTCTTTAGCCCCTAATACTAATATAAAAACACTGATGATCACAATTGCCCTGATTATCATTTTGCCCACGTGGGTGCCACACCCACATCCTTTATGGACACACCTATAAACTTTTAACCTTCACTCCAGCAGTCCACACCATCATGGACAAATCCAACAACATGTCCACATATCAAAGAATATTTCAAGTGAGAAACAACAGTATTATATATTATATATACACTATAATTATATATATTATTGTATTACTTTTCTGCAATCCTGTATGATATTCTTTAACTAAACCTGGTCTATCCTCCACTTATAATTATATAATTATATATATGTGTACTTAATGATTATAGTCTGGATAAACAGTATCTCTAATGTCAAGACGAAGAATCTAGCCACAACGACACTGCTCTGTGCAATAGAAATGAGCTTACACAATGCAATAACTGACTGATTTGAATAGTTGTAGGGAATTGTATCCAAATACTAGAATCCTAATTCATTTACTCGTAGTAACTTCACTTTAAAGTAGTCTATTTGAGCTATGCAATCACTATGGGATATACTAATATATTACACGACTTCTCATTACTATGTCCAAAAAATGTTCATGTTACTATATAAACCCTTTGAAGTACCAGTACATAAATAATACATATTTTTGTAATGCTTCCATTTCTCATTTCTTTGTGATTAAGACACTTCGTTTGTTACACGCATGTGTATTCATATATGAATTTATTTGGTAATTATAGTTCTGTAAAAATGAGTTCCTTATTATGTTTCTGCAGTATTTTTGATCAAAAATGTTGTTTGTAGGAACCGTGAGCATTTTAGTATTCTCTCGAAAATCTAATCGGACCATGAACTATAGCCTTGGTACTTATTTTTTGACTGGAAAAAAAACATTTTTCCGAAACTGTTCCTAGAGTTACATAGTGATGTCCTTGTTATGATTCTGCAGTATTTTCGGTCAAAAACGTTGTTTGTAAGAACCATGAGCATTTTAGTGTTTTCTCGAAATCCTAATTGAACCATGAACTATAGCCTTAGTACTTATTTTTTGACTGGAAAAAACATTTTTCCGAAACTGTTCCTAGAGTTACCTAACAATGTCCTTATTATGTTTCTGCAGTATTTTTGATCAAAAATGTTGTTTGTAAGAACCGTGAGCATTTTAGTGTTCTCTTGAAATTCTAATCGAACCATGAACTATAGCCTTGGTACTTATTTTTTTAGACTGGAAAAAAACATTTTTCCGAAACTATTCCTAGAGTTACATAATGATGTTCTTATTATGTTTCTAACGTAATATAAGTGCCATCACATAAAGAGTGCTGGTATGTGCCAACCCATCGTTGTTGACAGAAAGGTTACTATGGAGTATGAAATATGATATATTGGGGAGGATTGGACTAATAGTACATGGAATGAATAACTAGCATTTAATCCCACTCACACCTGAATACAAACGTAAATAGTAGTATGAGATCAAGTTCATACCTTCAATAAAAGTTTATAAACACATGAATACTGAAATCATGGAGTACAATCATCATTAAAGGAGTACACACGGTAAAAAAATGAATACTTTTGATGTACTTCGTTTATAAACATAAGTAAAATTCTAAATGAACATATTTTTAGTAGATAGAGACAGTTACTATAGTTACCAAACCATCCATTGATGTAACAAATAGAGAAATGATGAACTAATACATTATTAACCATTAATCTATATTTGCAGATTGGATCAACACCTGTATTCCTACGTGGTAAATCAGATCGGTTTGTCTACCGTTCAGCAATGGTGTTATCATTATGTGGACTTAGTGTTTCTATATATGGCATATATTTAATGGCAACAGATCAAACAAAAAAGAAATCGTGATTAGACAAAATTCACTTCATATCATCACCATACACTAGTTGGAGCGCTAATGTGTGTGTGTATTATAATGCTCTGTTTATATTTGACTTCTCATTTGATAATAATTTTATTTATTATAAAACTAACACAATGGTCACTAATGCGATTATAACCTTCCATCATTTGGCAAAAACGTATCAATTAACATGCTGGGGAGTGTTAAGCTTATATGGTGCACCAATGGCCCAAAGAGCTTCTTATTTGGCACTGCCAGTGGCATAGTTAATTATGATTATATTGCCACTAAATATCTCAAGATGTATTCCCAATGGCACACATACAAACTATTGAGCCAATTTGGCCCATGCTTCAAACATCGAAAACTCTTAATTTCATTTAATTTTTGTTGTCATGCACTCCATTGAAATTTGTCGTAACACTTGGATAAAACATTTCAGACAGGAATATTAATACACCTGTTAATACATGAACATGCACAAAAAACCAAAGACTAGCACATAGTGTTATTACTTGTGGATACATTTGTGCACTTCCGGCTTTGGGTACTTGTGGTAGTTACAAGGCTTCATGTCAACTATTCATAGACTGCAACCACAATCCTAGTAATGATATGATAGAAGCCAGACTCATTAAACACTATACTAAGTTGTATATGGTAGGTTGTGACAGGTTAGTTTATAAAGATTCATTTCTATTATGTATATATATATAGCTAAGTAGTTTCCTGCATGTAACAGTTAACTACTAAACAGTAACATTTCGCTACTATAAATAGTAACAGTTCACTACAACAGTTCACTACTATAAATAGTAAGAGTTCACTACTATAAATAGTAAGAGTTCACTACTATAAATAGTAACAGTTCACTACAACAGTTCACTACTATAAATAGTAAGAGTTCACTACTATAAATAGTAAGAGTTCACTACTATAAATAGTAACAGTTCACTACAACAGTTCTTTACTATAAATAGTAACAGTTCACTACAACAGTTCACTACTATAAATAGTAACAGTTCACTACTATAAATAGTAACAGTTCACTACAACAGTTCACTACTATAAATAGTAACAGTTCACTACAACAGTTCACTACTATAAATAGTAACAGTTCACTACAACAGTTCACTACTATAAATAGTAATTAAAAAATTCACTTCTATAAATAGTAACAGTTCACTACTATAAATAGTAACAGTTCACTACTATAAATAGTAACAGTTTGCTACTATAAATAGTAACAGTTCACTACTATAAATAGTAACAGTTCGCTACTATAAATAGTAACAGTTCACTACTATAAATAGTAAATAGCAACAGTTCACTACTATAAATAGTAAGAGTTCACTACTATAAATAGTAAGAGTTCACTACTATAAATAGTAACAAAACCCCAGCTGACACATGCATTCCAAAACATACTTTTTACTAATAACAAAACTGATATTAAAAAACTAAAACTACATCAAATAATAGTATCATTAAACACAAAAGAGTTCATTAAAATTTATGGAGGACAGTTACCAGGACAATCTATAGAAAATAAAATAAATTAAATACATTTTGTTAATCTTTCACTTACCGCAAGCAGTTCCTTCATCAACCATTGTAATACCACAGAAGAATGCCATATCACGACCTGGTTTAACTTTTGCTACGCTGTATTGTTTCCCACCAACTTCCACAGATCTACCTTGCACATCATTCACTATCCTTGCAACAGAACGTGATTTTGTTACACCCGATTTCTCTTTCTTGGGTTTTTTAGTCCTCCGTTCACGAAGTCGCCTGTTGATAAATCTCTTACCCACTTGAGCATTAAATGTCTCACAAGAATCACACATTACATAACCATTAACGCACACCTCTACAAATGGACCTTGCATTCCAGAACCTACATTTGTCATAGTCTTTTCATTCCTTCTGTTACTCTTCTCTTTATTACTCTTCTCTTTATTACTCTTCGTTTTTGTACCTCTGCTTCTCCCTCTGCTTGTCTCTTTGCTTCTCTCTCTGCTCCTTTCTCTACTATTCTCTCTCCTAGGAGTTCCTTCTCTTTCTTTGCATTTGAAGCGATCAGCATTCACCATTGGATAAGAACAATTATCAGCCAGCGAGCCAGTGCCTAAAAGAACTTCCTCAAACACAGCTTGCATAAATCCAGCTTGTTCATTTTCACATTCACATCCTTCATCTCCCTCCTGTAGAGCCCTTCTCACACATATCTCAACTTGGTGACCCTTGGCAGCTTGACATTGAGAATCTCCAATATCAACTGCTGGAATAGTAACTGGGTCACTGGGCAAACTAAGAAATGGACCTGACTCTCCAAAGGCAGTAACAGTCACTATAAACCCATTATTAGGATCAAGATTGGGAATATTGATAGTTGTTGTGGTGGAATTTACACTGTCAATAACTATAGTGCCCGAGTCTGTGTTTCCTATTGCTATAATGTATCCAGTAACTGATGGATCACTGCTAGATACCCATGTAATCGTAGCTCTAGTGGGGTCAGATGGATCACGGATACCAGTCACTCCAGTTGGTGTAGCTGAGGGCACTATTAATTAACATAAATATAATAATTATATAATGTATCACTCATGTATATAAAATTGATATATTTATAATTGTAGTGCTGTACTTCAGATGTACAGGTAATATCACGTGCTGACGTCACCTCACAAATGCTAAATTATGTGAATAAGGCTGAAAGAGGAAAGTGAAAAAATGCTGGTAGTCGCTGGGAATCATGGCCCTGGGTTCAATTCTCAGTGACTACTAAGTTGCTTTCCTCTTTCAGCCTTATTCATAGAATTTAGTGTTTATGGCTAAGAATGTTTTGTGTGTACCATTTCATAATAATATCCTCACTGTTCTTTTTGTCACAGTATATAATGATTTATTATCTTACACATGTAATATTAAAATTATAAATTATATATATTTTATATAATTATATATAATTCATCATACCAATATCAGTGCCACAAGCGACTGCTGTACTGCCAAAATTATTACTGATGGAACAAATATAGAATTCTCCAGGAACAAATGCAATAGTAATCATTACATTTGTGGGAGTGATAGTTGAATCTGATAAAACAGTTTGACGATCTGAGTTTCGTATGCAAGTAACAGAGTTTGCAAGTCCATCAGAAACAGCAGCAGATATTTTAATAGTGAGTGGATCAGTCATCAGCTGACAGATTTCATTATTCACAAAAGGACCAAGAAAATCTAATAAAACATATGTAATGAAGATCTAATGCAATTATTTTAACATACTACTGGCTGCATCAATTTCCACAAACATTGATACCCCGTCTATTACACAGGTATATATTCCAGGCGGCAAAGTAGAGCCGAGTGACGCAGGATACAGTCCTAATGAATTAGGACCTGAAATTATAGCAACTCCATCTACAGGTGGGCTACCAGCACTAAGTGTTGCACCAGATGGCAATATCCAGGATATCACTGCAGTCGGATCGGAGCTCTGACACCAAATGGGATTAGCAGAGTCAATATTACGAGAAATAGTTTGTGAAAATGGTGGTAATATGGTATCTGTGCTAGATATGAGTAACTGTGTACCTATCAAATATATTGAAGTAACCATACACATAGTCATCTGAGATTTTAATGTTACTTACCAGATATAGGTGGAGCTGGAGTAGATATAGCTAGAGAGAGAGAAAGAGAAAAAAAGAGAGAGAGAGACAGTGATTGTATATGCAGAATTACAGGCTGTTTGACATACTTTGAGTAGAAAAACTACAGTTTGCTGTTGCAATAGAACCTCCATTAGACACCTCACAACTGATGGATCCTGATGCCATTGTAGACTGGAAATGAAATACCAAATCTGTAGTTGTTGGACTATTCGAATCGGTCACTGTTAGCATTGGACCTTCAGCAGTTTTTGTGCAGTTGGATAGTATTGGAGCAAATCCCATGATGCTGAAACTCAAAACAAATGTAAGAGGGTCCATTGATGACAACGTACAGCTTGGTTCAGTGATACCAGGTGTAGTTGAAACTGTGTAAATATATTAATATTTGATAACATAATTATAGAGAAAATAAGTATTTAACTCACAATCCAATAGATATAAAAATAGGTTCTGTTCATCACCATTTGCATCCAGTATTCTACACGTATACACACCTTCAGGAAGTGTACCGACACCACCGGTAGCAGAGAGTGTCAAACTACCTGGTTGAGCAATCACCCCAGCACCTAGTGTGTTAGATACCATGTTGCTTTGATCAAGAATCTCTCCATTAGGTAACTCCCAGCTCAATACATCTGTATCACTACAACCGAAACATTGAACTGTATTTTCTACTGTATTACCAATATCATTGGGTACGAATTGTGCTATCGGACCAATATTTTCCTCATTACGATTCAGTCCAACTAAATATGGAAAAAGATTAAAATACACACCTGGCTTATTATATCTTACCTTCAGAAACTGCAGAATGGATAACACTCATTAGACACAACACAATAATGATCGCCATTGTGACTGACTTCAGTGCTATGAGAATATATACACTAAATATGACTCACAGAAACAGGGATAAGCTACTTACGTATGTCCACTGAAACATCCACAGTAACCAGTATTTAAAATAAAATGAGTGATTTTCTTAACAGCCTTTTATAAGCCATGTGATGTTCATTCTATATTATTAATATTACATACACACAGTATTATATTGTAATGTATATGTTTGTGGTTGACTCGTCTATAAGTCATTATATAATAATTAAATTAGTCTGAGAAAGAGACCCACGTTCTCTTGGGAGAATTAATATCACATACACAATTTTTGGCTACTTCAACAACCACAAGGGCTATTGATCATAGTTCAACCACCCACATGGCTACTATAATCCCATTACATAATCATTACTAGACAGGTTTCAATACTCAATACCACAAGAATAGAATCATAATTATGTAAGTATCCCATAGACTGAAGCTGTACATATAGCTCATCACCTTTATCTGTTTAAGGAAGTTGGTATATATGCCAAAAAAATTCCTTGGAACTACATACATAGTCTTATATGTACGTTTGTAATAATTATATCAGAGATGACAAAGAGGGTAGAAGTAACCATGGCAACCACTCTGAACTATTTCCTTGTCTAGTTCGGATATCTTACAATGAATATTATTAACAAACGTTATTAATACTGTTGTCAAGTTGTAATGGATTTCATTGGTATAGTTAACAAGTTTTAGTGGTGATAAACAGACCTCAGTTCAACGAAATAAGTATAATAATAAATACATAATGTAATATTGTATTGTTCATTGTAAGAAGGATAGTTAAATAAATAAAGAATATTGTGTTATTTTATGACTGGATATAAAATATTAACTCCGAGGATAAGTCCCTCTTCAAACTGTTAGCAATGTTTGATGTACTTGTTCGTACATATTCTCCATCAAATGAAAAACATCAGGATATCTGTTAGAATATAAAACAAGGCAATGGCTGTATAGGGTGTCACATGACGTTATTATATGGACTAATGGTTTATCACATGACCATTATGGACCATGCTGTCACATAACCTTAATTATTATATGGACCTATGGTATGTCACGACCTGGACTAATGGTTTGTCACATGACCTCGTTATATGGAAGCAATAATGTCACGTGCCATTATTATATAACCAATGGTGTGTCATGTGACCCATTATATTGACCAATGATGTCAAGATAAAAATACTTACTGTATTGAAAATATATCTCTTTTGTTGCTAAGAATAAGACGATTAGTGGCTTTTACAAGATGTATCAGATCATGAGATACACGTGATACTATAGATAGATAGATATAGATAGATATAGATAGATACAACGGACAGACAAGCATATAACTGACAAATGAAGTGTGTCTCACTGTTAGCTAAGGCATTAGAAATATGCAATGATGAGATGTGAGATAAAAGAGTATCTTCACTCTCTTCGGTATCTTCTAGGACATGTTCCATGTGAGAGAATAACAATCTGAAGATAGATAGACGAATAGATGGACAGATAAATAGATGGGTGGATAGATGAATGAATGGATGGATGGATGAATGGATGGATGGATGGATGGATGAATGGATGGATAGATAGATGGATAGATAATTAGATAGATGGATGGATAGATAGATGAAGAGATAGATGAATAGATGGATGGGATAATTTTAAAAAACCTTGAACTGATCTTGTCTTTACCAGTGATATTAATTAAATTCTTAACTAGGAGGGGCAACTCGTCTACATCTGAAGGTAATCTTGTCATAACATCTTTCCTTATATGGACATTCTGAGCATATAAAATTGATTTTGCTATTGTGATATATATGGGAAGTGTGGAGTTAGGGAGGGAGAGAGAGGAGTGACGTAATGATATCACTACTCCATTACTAACGACAGGTTTTAAATTTGGCCAGATCTGCAGTGAAAAATATTCCACGATAATGTGGGTGTGGTTACTAACTGTGACATCACAACCTTACAAAAGATTCCACTCTTTGTTTCTGCAATACTAACACATAAAATTAAAATTTTTTCCAATAAATTAGCAGGTGGGCGGAGTCTTGTAGACAAACACGCCATACCCATGTCATCATCATCTCCACAGGTATTATTACAGTATTCAATGAGTTGATGTAACAGATTAAAAAGATGACTCCATGATGACTGGAGATCAACTAAGAATATAAAGAATACTTGTATATTAATAATAAACTACTAGTATATTAATAGTAAACTACTAGTATATTAATGATAAATTACAGTATATTAATGATAAATTACAGTATATTAATAGTAAATGAATAGTAAACTATTAATAGTAAATATATAAATAGTAAACTACTAACCTTTGTCTAGTAAATTAATAGTAAATTGTGTAATGAATGTGTCCAGTGAACCAGAGCACAATCCACATATTAATACATCACTCAACAGTGTCAATAGAATCTGGGCATTAAATAGAAGTATCGTGATCATCATTTCATCACATAATTAATAATTAATAATTATAATACCTCAACAATGTTCTGAGCCATTTCAGCACTAGAATGAGATGAGTTATTAAATGGTTCTGATTGGTCTGATTTTCTTTTACGAGTCTTAGGTTTCTTTCGACAATTTCCTTCTTTGGAAGATGAGATGTAGTCTAAAATAATTCTCTCGCACCAAATGAGAACCTCAGATAAAGGTTCTTCTAAATCTTCATCAAACTGAGTGTTATTAAAATAATTAATAATCTATAAATAGTAACAAAATGATGTATGTATCTATTAATAGTAACAAATGAGTCGAAATGACAAGGTGTCTATTAATAGTAATGAGACTATATATATATATATGTATCTATTAATAGTAACAAGAGACTATACATGTATCTATTAATGGTAACAAGATAAGATTTCTATTAATAGTACCAAAATGATATAAATATTAATGACTATTAATAGTAACAAGTTTACATATTCTATTAAGATAATTCTTTTAATAGGAACAAAATGGCATATTCTATTAATAGTACCAAATATTAACAAGATAATTCTATTAATAGTAACAAGATGACATATTCTATTATAATAGTAACAAGATGACATATTCTATTAATAGTAACAAGATAATTCTATTAATAGTAATAAAATGACATTCTATTAATAGTAACAAGATGACATATTCTATTAATAGTAACAAGATGGCATATTCTATTAATAGTAACAAGATAATTCTATTAATAGTAAAAAAATGACATTCTATTAATAGTAACAAGATGACACATTCTATTAATAGTAACAAGATGGCATATTCTATTAATAGTAACAAGATAATTCTATTAATAGTAAAAAAAAATGACATTCTATTAATAGTAACAAGATGACACATTCTATTAATAGTAACAAGATAATTCTATTAATAGTAAAAAAAAATGACATTCTATTAATAGTAAAAAAATGACATATTCTATTAATAGTAACAAGATGACACATTCTATTAATAGTAACAAGATGGCATATTCTATTAATAGTAACAAGATGGCATATTCTATTAATAGTAAAAAGATAATTCTATTAATAGTAACAAGATCTAACCTCTGCTTTTTCATGCATTAACATTCTCACATAAGCACTAAAACATTCAATTAAAAAACCACGAGATGATGACACACCCGAGTCCCCTCTGACAAGTTCTTGTTCAATATTAATCATCGATTTCTTCAAAGTGTCTTTAATTACTTTAAACTCATGAATATGTTTAACTTCATCATACAGTAGAGGATGAATCTACATAATGAAATGTATTATTTCATAAACACTAGCTGATGATTACAGCACAGTTTGTGATAAGCTCATATGGTGCAGTTAATTATGATTATATTATCACTAACAGCATTAACTGTTTGCTAATTAGCTTAAGATGTATTCCCAATGGCACACACACTAACTATTGTTGAGCGAATTTGGCCCATGCTTCAAAACACATCAAAAACTATGGTGTATAGTGAATAATAACTATTTGACCAACAGAAGCTATTCAACAAGCTTGGGTGTCAAAACTTGATTATTCATAAACATAGTAATTAATGTAGAGAGGAAGCCCCTCCCAATACATGACAATTTAATCAATAATACAATCTCCATTAGGAGATTTCTCTTAACACAATCAATTTCAGTTCTAAGCTCAGCTCAGAGATATTAACGCCACTGATCTTTTCAAGATGAGTTTCCTACCTCCCTCCCTCACTCCTCTAAGAAAGATATCAACCCAGAATGAGATGATTTCATTACACAGTATATAGTACAACATGTCCTCTAAGAAAGATATCAACCCAGAATGAGATGATTTCATTACACAGTATATAGTATTATTATACAACATGTCACATACCATTAATGAGTTTAATATTTCTAATGATTTCACTGGCCAATGGGGTATACACATTGATTTATCCTTTCTTCTCCTGACAACACGAACTCTATTTTCTTTTTCTCCATTTCCTAGACCGATATCCAAACCTCGTTTAACCTGTTTTATAACAAAATTTCCTTGACTCCATCCTAGTATAAGTGCTGTGAGTATTGGTTCATGATCTTCACCAGGTTGCTGAGCTAATAATACATCAATAGATCCTTTTGATAGGGAGACTGATGAGTTCTTAGGTAGAAATGATGATAATCTGTATATAATGTGCTGAGCTTTATTATCCTGTAATGAAATATTTATAATAATTACATACATACATAGTATGTATGTTTGTATGTATGTATGTATGTATATATGTATGTGTGTATGTATGTAAATGTATGTATGTATGATTGTATGTATGTATGTATAGTTACATTAAATAATTTGATATAAATATATATATATATATACATATATACACATCCATCCATGTACTATTTGTGATGTACTGGTAATAAAACTGGAAATACTGACCTCAGAGTATTCCATAAGATCAGGTAAGATATCAGAAACCTCCGATAATAGTTTTTCTTTCAAAGTTTCATCAAACTGAGTTCTAAAACCTTCCATTAATATCACTACCACTTCTAAGAGACTTATAAGAATCTCCCGATCCTCATCTATCACACTATCCTCTCCCTCTAAATCTTCCTCCTCATTATCAAGGTCTATTTCATTACTAACAGATGAATGGACTATCTCTCCATTCATGTATGTATTATCACTAGTATCGGAGATATTATCATGTTTAATTGTGTTTCTAACGCAGTGGAATACTGTAATTATAAACTTCACTGAAGGGATAAAGAAGAGGGAGAGAAATATAGATAATTATTATCATATAGTGACTATGATTATAAGTCCAGGGTTTCATTAGAAAGGGGGCATCCATTTGCTCGAGTCTTGCTCCCCTTGGAATATGTTGCCAATATGTACACCACAATAATCCTCTGTCACCTCTCAATATCTTTCAAATTCACATCTTGCCCCCTCCTTCTAAAGGAAGGTCTGATTACTTAATACAACTCACCTATATCCTTAGGACTTGTATGATGAAGGACTTCTTTGTAGAATCTCCGAGCAGCGTTGGGATTTGATCTCAAAAGAACTATACATCTTTGTAAATGAGAACCTATGAATTAAAAATTAATTAATTATACTAATTACATGTAATTACATGTAATTACTCACTTTGATTAGAGGGTCTAAAAGCATCCATTAATAATATTACAATACGTTTCACAACATGAGGTGTGTCTATTTCCATCCTGGCTAACAAATGATCCACTGAACAGATACTCCAAAACTGAATAAAGAGAATACAACATAACATGGTCTTCGTACAATCTGACCACACCCACTAACCTTAATGGATCTCATTCCTTTAATTAATATCAGTAGATCCAGAAGAGCCAAACGTACTCTCTCTGATACATCATGAAGATGTCCCCCCAAGGATGGGAGGAGATCTTGAAGGACAGGATGACTTAATCGTTCTTCAAGTAACACACAAATACCCTACAAACATTAATAATTATTAATAATTGACTATAGCACAACATCTATTAAGTGTAAAAAAGATTAGTTTCCAAATATGGCAGTTTTTGATACATTTTGAAGCATGGACCAAATTGGCTCAACAATGGTTAGTGTGTGTGCCATTGGGAACATATCTTGGCCAATTAACAGAGTTAATGCTGTTAGTGATAATATTATCATAATTAACTACACCATTTGGCCCAGGAAAACTGTGCAGTGCCAAATAAGAAGCTCTTTGGGCCAATGGTGCACCATATGAGTTTATCAAAAACACTGAAATATAATCATATACATATGTATGTACTATTATGTAATCAATATATTAATTAATTGACCACACCCACCTGTATTACAGATACTCTCACATTACTGGATGCAGCATCAAATGCAAGTTCTGATATTAAGATTATCAAGAAATCTTTAATAACATGTAATGGTAACATCTCCCAATAACAAGAGAGAATACGACACACCCCCACTGTGGTGGTAACACGAACAATGATCGCAGGATCCATTAACAGTTCCTATTATTAAATATGTGATTATAGTTATGTTGCTTTAGTTAACTATAGCTATAAATAGCAGAGATGTGGAAATATTGAGCCAACTACCAGACATTTTCACCTATTTTGAACACTATGCTGCTTCGCTATGCAATTTCAGACATTCACTAGATTTATCGGACAATGTCTTGTATGACTGGCTGTTTCCACACCATTGAGCAAGGTATTGTGACTTTCAGTTAACTAAATTGCAAATCTACTGTGATAGATGATTGCAATCCCCTCT
This sequence comes from Petrosia ficiformis, assembly GCA_947044365.1. NCBI lineage: Eukaryota > Metazoa > Porifera > Demospongiae > Haplosclerida > Petrosiidae > Petrosia > Petrosia ficiformis. Next base: position 339,548 of record OX345648.1, read on the forward strand.
GAAGAGCTGAGTATACTCGTAGGTGAGAAAATACCTGGCACTAGTGGGGATCGAACCTGAGAAAATACCTGGCACTAATGGGGATCGAACCTGCAACCTTTCGATTGACAGGCCAGCCTCTTAACCACCAGACCACGAGTGTATCCTTATTATTATAGTTAACAAACTGTAATATAATTATCTAAAACTAAAATTTGGAGAAACTATAAACTGAAAGTGGTCATTATTATCACATTAAAATAACTCAGTAGAGTAATAAAACAACAAGGTGTATGTACACATGTATGTTGGATGTAACGGAGCGTGGTCAAAACACAATACAATGTGATATAAATACATGTATACAATGTAGTATAATGATACCACTATTGATGTGACTATTCATTCAATATTGCTATGTATTGAAATAACATACATGTACATGTATGGCTGATGGCTATATCTCCATTCATCCTTGACTATTCATCTATTCATCCTAGGCTATTCATCTATTCACCCAGTCGTGTATACATCTGCCATTCATTTGTTTATACAAGCACATAATCCCATAGTTACATTATATACCAGGTGCTAACATGCAGGTAATGATAATACTTAAGGCTAGGTTGCTATGGTAACAAACATGTAATTACATCATACGGATGAATGAGATCAAATACTGTATTGGATGAATGGATGAATGTAACATTATATATATTGTATGGTCTGTAATAGGAAATATGTAATTATACACCATTGTAAAGTCTGTTCAAAGTCAATGACTTCAAAGTGACTTTATATGTAATATAGTGTATAGTTTAATGTCATAAGGTTAATACACGATTATACTGTAACTCAATAACTTATATGTACTATAGTGTATAGTTTAATGTCAAAATGTTAATACATTATTATACTGTAATTTAATAACTTATATGTAATATAGTGTATAGTTTAATGTCATAAGATTAATACATGATTATACTGTAACTCAATAATGAAGTAATGGATTGAAATTTGACATACACACAAAAGAATGGGAAGGATAATTATATGAAAATGGTACTGGTAAAAAGATTGTTGGTCATTTGAAACTAAATGTTATGAGCATGAGTGACCATATTATGATTATACCTTCATCAAATCAACTTGTCTCTGGATCTCACTATCAACATCTTCTTTAGATGCATTAGGATCGACAAGAGGAAATGCATCCATCATAAGTGTTACAGCATTAGCTCTAACATAATCATTAGCTACTCGTAAAGATCTCCATAGAAACGGTTTGTATAATCTGTTCAACATATCTTGCACATGTCTTTGATTCGACTGTTCATGAAAGTGGCTTAGGAGCTATAATATATATTATAATATAATTATATATGTACTCCCTCAACATGAAACCATTCACTGGTTTACATAATGTAATATATCTGTAGGCACCAGAGCTATAGTGTGAGGTGTGGTTTTATGTATATAATAGGGAATGGTTACATGACAGGTACAGACAGACGAACAGACAGACAGACAGACACACACACAAACAGACAGACAGACAGACACACACACATACAGACAGACAGACACACACACACATACAGACAGACAGATACACACACATACACAGACAGACACACACACACATACACACATACAGACAGACAGATACACACACACAGACAGACAGACACACACATACACACAAACAGACAGACAGACACAGACAGACAGACAGACAGACACACACACACACACATAATTACATACTTTTCTTAATGTGCTAAAAAGCGTTGAGTTATTACGAGTAACATGTACAGCACTATACATAAGATCCTGTACGCAATGATTTTCTAATTGCGTTAGATATGGACCTTCAGCTAATCTCCATGCTCTATAATACACCTTTCCATATACATCAACAAGCCATCTAAAGATGATTGATTAGTAATCTATTAGTGTTATATCAGTAATCTGTTTTTGTTATGTCAGTAATCTATGCATTATTTCAGTAATCTATGTGTTATGTTAGGATACCTCGGTGCTCCTGGAAGCTGATATTTAATGATTTGATGTAATTCTGTTACAAAACTAGGATGTAAACCAAACAAGTAACTGATAAACTTGCATCCCTGAGGAATGAAGGGATCAAATGTAACTGTTTGAACAAAATTATTTTAGAGAGGAGTGTTCTTATTTGAAAATGGGATCACACTCAGTATACACATGTACCTCATCATTTTTTAAATATAAAGGTGATATGGTTGTCATTAGCAACATCTCTTTCAATGAATTTGCAGACACATCTTCAAAATCTAGTAATAACAGCGCAGCTCTCATTGACCACACCCTCTTAATATGAGATACCTAGATGTGAAGAATGAATGGTACCAAACTGACACACCACACCCACTGACCTTTGACCCCTCCGATAAACTCTTTATTACAATATATAGTATAGTATTAGGTACAAACTCCTCAGCACTATCAAATTGCCTCGCCCACCATGCTTCACACAAGAGAGATATCTTGTTTTGAAGATCAGGAGATAAGTCTGATATACTAAGTAAGATACCTATGGGAGAAAAAGTGGTCATTTAAAAACCTCAAGTGTAGAGTACTCACCATGTAGAGCAGATACAATACCAATAATGCCACTATTAATAACTGGTTTATCCAGTTCAGTAATACAAGTGTGTATCCATGTGACGATCCCATTTAACACACTAAAGACTACATCAGGGTCACCATCAATGATCACGCTGTCTTCTCCATCCTCGATTACAATCTTCAAAACTGTCTCCCGACATAAAATAAAAAGAGACTCGCACAATTGAGAATACTGGTTTGTTGGAAGAGATTGAAGGAATTCCAAAATACTAAATTTCCTGTCTTTGCCACACTAAACAGATATATAAATATAATTATATAGGTAGTCTCATTCCTAGACCATCCAGCCGTGGATGGTCTGGGGATGAGACTAGAATGGGTTGAAGTTTAGGTATAATTATGTCTTACTTACACTATGATTATATAGTAGTATAAATGGTCTAGGATCAGTCACAGCTTCTTTAATGACTTTCAAAACTTCTACTCTACCTGTTGGCAACTTCATCATTCCCGCCATTTTTTTCTCCAACCCAAATCTAACGGCGCATGCGCAGTAGGCACCGTTGTAGTCTTCTTTGTCCATTTGGTAAAGGAGTGACATCGGACTAGTCGAGATATAAAGCGGTGCGTCTTTGTTCCTAGTGGATCAAATCCATAGATTCCATATCTCTGTGGACCTTTTAACTGTTGGATGTTCTTTTCTGATCAATTTGAGTGGTGATTTTCGTATAAGAAAAATTCGTGTGAAATTAGATTCGCCAGTGAGTGTTAGACATTACATCAATGTGAAATGTATTACAATTAATGTAATAATAATAATAGTTATTATTACATTACTTTGTGTGAGTTGTTACTGCATATACACTGCAGGCCCAATATGTCTACATGCATACATAGTACATGCATTTGTATAATAACAATTTCACTTAATAGTTTTTTTTAGTGCAAATTCTTACACAGACAATTTTATCTTGCATAATATTAACACAGTTGCATATTTTACAGTAGCATGTCTGTAATACATAAGTATATGCATAAACATGCATAATACATACATAATAAATACATACTTACATACACACATACATACATACATACATACATACATAATACATATCTATAATTTTATTATATACAGAACACATGTCGATTACTAATCTCTTGAAGAGTGTTAATCTTCTGCAATACGAGACTGCACTTCTCGACCAAGGAGCTGATGATATTCAACAACTAGTTGACGTTTCAGATAATGATTTCGAGGAACTCCTTCGAGTGATCGGAATGGACACCAAGCCTTTTCATGTCATGAGATTCAAGAAGGCCTTAGGGAGGGTAATTTGTGACCAGGTTACTAAAAGTAGGAACGATATATTATGCCACACCCCCTCTGTTAACACACATACTGTAACTGTTTATGCTACTCAACTTGATGACCCCACTTCGAGTGCCTCGTGTGTAACCACACCCACAAGTAATGATCTCATCACACATAGAAGTCCACCCCCACTCACTTCATCATCTCAGAATTATATTATTTCTCCCGGTGTCCTACCAGTGGTCCAATCGCTTTCCCAACAGCTGTTCATTAGTTCAGCTGATCAGTTGCAATCACTTTGTGATGAATCAATTATCATTCAAAAACAACTTGGACCCAGCCCGATATCACCTGATGTATGGGATTCGGGCCGAAGAGAGTTGATTAGAAATGCATCACAAACGTTCTTCACACAGTGCCCTGGTCAGGAACTCTCTTTTCACGAACAAGTAATGAACGAGGCTTCGTATCAACTCTGTCTGTGGGACCCGACGTTACTAATTCGTCGAGAAGAGTTATTTTTACTTGCAAGGAAGCTTGTGAGGATATTATCACCTGGAGGCGCTATACATTTGAAATACACGGGACCACCCATGACTAAACCAACTCGTAAAGGAAGGAGTTGTCCTTATCAGGTGAATCGTGGTCCTGATGGTAAATTTCGAGCTTGTTTTGAAATGAACTACGAATTACGCGAAAGACAGTTGGGCGATGTTGAAAGACTGCTATCAGAAAACCTGGCAGAAGAGCAAGTGAAACAGGCTTTACTTGTTGAAGCCAAACAAAAGAAGGATTATTCTCTGGCTCTCAAACTACAAGAGGAGATATCTGCACTGGGTCAGACTCAGAGACATTTAAAAGTAGAGATATCACATATTAAAAAGAAGCAACGACGATCCATACGACATCAAGAAATCAAAAAAATAAAAAATGAGCAAAAAACAGATGAAAAAAATTCATCACAGACACTCGCACAAACCCCATCATTAGACAATCAACCTCCTTTGTCCAGTTCATTTCAGGGACAACCTCCGCAAGATATTTCACTGGAGAATACACACCCTGTATCACTTAATGATGAAACTCCTCTACAATTACATACATACATACACGAGAGCGTTACCATGTCAACAGAATCATTAACATAATTAGCACTGTGTGTGCTGAACATATCATACATTAAATTTAATTATTACACAAATAATTATTGTATATATATAATATAATTATGCATCCGATTTTAAAATACAGTAACAATTTTTTTTCTAAAAAGCAATCATTTCTTTTACGTGTGAACAAGACATAAAAACAATCATTTTCAGGTTGTATCATGTGATAGTCATGTGCTGTTAGTACTGAAGGGTGTGGTCGTTATTACATCTAAATTTGTGGTAATCCAAATTCGTCCAGCACCACTCCATCCTTTTAAGACAAGATAATTATTTAATAGTTATAAAATATATACTTACTTTACTCTTTACAGTATCTGTTCCACCTGGCACCTTTGATGGTGGCTCAGGAGCATCAAGGCTATCAAGATATGACTCATCTTCAAGAAAATCATCTCCTAATGCGTCCAATTCTAAAGACATTGTAAATATATTCACAAATATTGGCTTCGTTCCTTTAGTGTGCAATATTACATTACATGTACAGTTAGTTAACTAAAATAATATTAGGTTTACTAAAAGGGTTTTAGTTTTAGTTAACTAACTAAAAGTGCCTAATTTTAATTTTAGTTAGTTATAGTTATTACAGTAGACACAGTTTTAAAGTCACAATGGAGGTTTTAATTTTACTTAAATTGCCCATTATTGGATAATTTTCATTTTAGTTAGTTATACAATAGATTAGTATTTTGTTAGAGAGTTTCTAAACTATAGGTACATACCAGCCTCTAGGTCATCCTCATCGATATCATCAGGTAATCCATATGATCTGCCCATTACATCCATTACCTCATTGGCTTGTTCCATCATATCTTGCATATCATCTTGTAAATCCTAATCAACCAATCAGAATTGAGAAAATGATATCGAGAAAATCACAAAGCTATACAGCATGTTTTTAATTAGCTAATGGATCTATTTATCTAATGTACAATCCATCCATCCATCCATTCATCCATCCATCCATCCATCATCCATCCATCCATCCATCCACCAACCCACCCACCCAACCACCCATCCATCCATCCATCCATCCATCCATCCATCCATCCATCCACCCACTCACCCAACCACCCATCCATCCATCCACCCATCAGACTAACCTCAATCTTATCAATATCCACTTTCTTGTAATATTTCTTCATGTCTTTCATTCCCACTTTCATAGCGTCCACTGTCGTCTTGGTATCTTTTAAAGCTTGTGTGGAATAATTCACTTGTTCCATATTAAAGGACTGGTTTCTAATCCCCTCCAATTGTCCTTCGTACATCTTCTTTTGTTTAAGAACTCTCAGAGCTCTCTGTTTAACCATGTTCTAAAAGTGATATAGATTAATAATCACTGTAAAAGACTCCATATTTATAGACATGATCTAGGGGTGTGGAAACATTGAGCCAACTACCGGACATTTTGACCTATTTTCATCACTCTTGTCCTGCTCCCCATATACTTTGTATACAGTTTAGCTTCAATTTACCAGACATTCACTAGAATTATCGAACAATGTACCTATCTATCATATGTAGATTATCTATCTACCAATCTCTCGATCACACATATAAATAAATACTTATATAATACATGAATATAAGAATTGTTTATCACATTCATACGTTACTATCGGAATATATATATATATATAATATATATTTAATGATACCTTTGATGGTCCATCTCTCATCTTCTTCATTTGATCACGATACTTCTTTAACTCCAGATCTAGTTTATCAATCTTTTTTTCAACTGATTCTCCTCTGCTATCAGTCTAGAGGTATTCATTACAGAGAAACAGAAGGAGAGTCCATTAAATACACACATATACATACATAATATATTACAGTTGATGACTCACACTTTGAATACACTCTGTGAGGTTAGGAGGAGGTGGTTTCTTTCTGTAACCTCCTATTATTCGATTCATGATTGGTCTGTAAAAGAATACTCAGGTAAAAGTTGTCTGAGTCACTTGTCTCTTTGCAGAACTGTAAAACAACTCGTGAGTAATGTGTGACTAGTCATATGACATTACATCATCACTAATATTTAATTAATTATAAATTCATTCATTCTGAAGCTATGAATAATATTAAAAGTTTTAATAATCATCAAATCCAGGTATTGAGAAATTTAGAGCAAATTCTTCAACTCTCTTTCTAAGTTCAGCAATCTTTGGTGCAAAGTCATCATTACGCAAGTGCTCTTTAAAAACCTTGACAGTAGGTTTTCCTTGTGTCGCTACTTTCGTGTTCACTTCAATAGCTATCTTAATACCTTCATCAATAAACTGAGCAACTTGTTTCATATCATCTTCATTCATATAACGAGAAGTTAGAGCTGGGGTACCTAAGATATAAGAGAATATAAGAAACGTTTAGCAAAGAGAACTGGACATTCTAAGGACACTAACCAAGTCGTAATCCACTTGGGTTTAATGCGCTCTTGTCTCCTGGTACAGTATTTTTATTAGCTGTGATAGCTGCTAGCTCTAACACACTGTCTACTTTAGAGCCAACACTCTCCACGCCTATTAATAGAACATGTTACTAAATATAGATGATGTAATGGTAATTATGGTATTTATGTTGCTACTAAAAATAGACAATGTATAAATCAATAGTTGTTACTAAAAATAGACACAATGTATGAAGCACTAAAACAGACACAATGTATGAACTATGAAGTAATTGTTACTAAAAATAGACACAATGTATGAACTATGAAGTAATTGTTACTAAAAATAAACAATGTATAAAGCAATAATTGTTACTTAAAATAGACACAATGTATGAAGCATTGATACTAAAATATACAATGCATGTTGTTACTAAAAATAGACACATTGTATGAAGCATTGATACTAAAATATACAATGCATGTTGTTACTAAAAATAGACACAATGTATGAAGCATTGATACTAAAATATACAATGCATGTTGTTACTAAAAATAGACACATTGTATGAAGCATTGATACTAAAATATACAATGCATGTTGTTACTAAAAATAGACTCAATGTATGAAGCATTGATACTAAAATATACAATGCATGTTGTTACTAAAAATAGACACATTGTATGAAGCATTGTTACTAAAATATACAATGCAAGTTGTTACTAAAAATAGACACATTGTATGAAGCATTGTTACTAAAATATACAATGCATGTTGTTACTAAAAATAGACACAATGTATGAAGCATTGATACTAAAATATACAATGCATGTTGTTACTAAAAATAGACAAAATGTATGAAGCATTGATACTAAAAATGTACAATGTATGAAGTATGTTACTAAAAAAATAGACAGAATGAAGCATGTTACTAATAATAGGCACAATGTGTGAAGCATGTTGCTAAAAATAGACTTCATATATTACCAATGTCACGAAGATCCAGCAACATCAAATGTGTATCAGTACCACCTGATACAATATTATACCCACAAGACATGAGACCATCTGCTAGAGACTTAGCATTTTTTACAACTTGTTGCTGATAGGTAACAAATTCAGGACGACAGGCCTAAAGAGAAAGGAGATATAATAATATGGCGAGATTTCTTCGTGCAACCATTTGTGACTCTATAAATAGAAAACTGACCCTTCACATACATCTAAACTATATATGTATGGCATAATACAGGAATGTTAACATGAAGGTGACAGAGAACGTATAGTTATAGACTAACCTGTCTTAAGGCAACAGCAACTGCTGCTATAGCATGATTGTGTGGTCCTCCTTGTAGACCAGGGAAGACAGCTGCATTTATTTTCTTTTCGTAATCATACATGATTTCCTGTCCTTGTTTATTGACCCCTTTCACACCTTTACGATAAAATATCATACCAGCACGAGCACCACGAAGGGTTTTGTGCGTTGTTGTGGTAACAACATCACAAAACTCAAATGGACTTGGAATTACCTAGAAATAGAAGAACAGATAATGTGAATTATTGTTAACAAGTGTTAGTACCTTAGCTGCTACTAGTCCACTAATGTGAGCCATATCAGCCATTAGATAGGAATTACATAGATCAGCTATCTATGGATAGAGAGAGAGAAAGGGAGGGAGGGAGGGAGGGAGGGAGTGAGAGAGGGAGGGAAGGAAGGAGGGAGACAGAGAGTTAACTTACCTTTTTCATTCTCTGATAATCAATGCATCTTGAATAAGCACTTGTACCAGCTATGATAATTCTTGGTTGGAATGACTTAGCAAATTCCTCCATCTGGTTGTAATTTATGAGTCCAGTTGAAACCTATATGAATAAAATAATAAACCAGTTTGATAGGTAATTAAAATACTTGCATCAATATGGTAGGCCATTGATTCAAAGTACAGTGAGGTAGCTGAGACCCGTTGCTGTCCTCTCATGAACCCATGCGTCAAACTAATTAAAAATGGAGAAAACAGAGGATTAAAGTACGAAGAATGCAACAAGGAAACAAGTAGTTGATGTCTACATATCGTTTTCAGTAATGAATAATTTTCTTTGATTTAGCAACTCCAGACCACAAGAGGTACATATATGAAATACAAATGATAAACTTACTGTCCTCCATCTGGTAAGTGGAGTCCCATTATTCGATCATGAGGTTTTAAAAGTGCTGTGTATACTTCAAAATTAGCCGGAGATCCTAATCATAATACTAATTATTATTAATTAATTAATTGTTATTATTAGTAAGCATTTAATAGTTATTAATAGTTATTACTAGTTATTAATAGTAACTATTTAATAGTTATTAATAGTAAACATTTAACTTAATAGTTATTAATAGTAACCATTTAATAGTTATTAATATTAATCATTTAACTTAATAGTTATTAATAGTAATAATAGTTATTAATAGTAACCATTTAATAGTTATTAATAATAATTAACTTAATAGTTATTAATAGTAACCATTTAACTTAACACTTAATAATAGTAACAATTTAGCAGTTATTAATATTATTTACTAGTTATTAAAATTTAACAGCTATTAAAAGTTATTAAAATTTATTAATGACAACTGTTACCTGAGTATGGTTGAACATTCACTCCCCATTTGTTGGGATCTAACTGAAAAGCTTCGAGAGCTCTCTTCTGACAAAGAACCTCGATATCATCAATAAACTCATTACCACCATAATATCTCTGACCCGGATACCCTTCTGAATATTTATTATTTAGACAAGAACCTAATGCCTCTAGAACTGAACGACTCGCAAAGTTCTAAAAAAAAATGAAAAACTATTGTATACATTACAACCTATTTATGTTCCTTTTATCCATCTATTTCATAACCATATTCATTACAGCCAATGGGTTTTTTTTGTAATTTTATCCAATTAATGTTATTTTACTGCTGCATATCATTTTACAGACACATATCAAAAATGTGTTCCCAATAATTTCATATTACCAGGTACTATTATGCGCAGTGGAATAGTATGAATGGCAAAACAGCCACGATTCATATCACATGATTGTCTGCTGACCTCGGATGCAATCAGTTCCAGACCACGTCTCTGCCTGTCTTTCTCCTTTCTAATTAGCTGCATAATTTCGGGATCATCCTCTTCTAGAGATTCTTGGAGAGTCCAAGAATTAGCCATTGTGGTTGTACTGAAGGACGAAAATCGACTTCCAACAATTCGTACCTGTGTTGTATTTACAATAATATTTATTATTGCAATCTATTTTAAAATAAACTTACTGATCTAATAAAAATCTTTAACATATCGCAAAGAACTGCTTGCTTCGAAACTCACAGGAAAACTTCTGTCTAGACTAACAAAAGTCAAAGACAAAAGTACTTTCCAAAGGCACGTGGTATGATAAAGGTGGTGTTTATCTAGATAACACCCACTCACAACACCTACCTATCAGCTGATCTTCTCATCACCATGGAGGTGATTCTGTTCGCAGTATTTTGCATTGTTCTTGGAATTCCGGTGATCATCATAATACTGAGACAGAGAGCAGGAAGAAGAAAGAATCTTCCTCCATTGAAATCTGGTTGGATTCCATGGATAGGGGTTGCATTTGATTTCGGAAAGAAGCCATTGTTATATATAAATACGACAAGAAAAGAGGCATGTATAATATACATAATTATGGATGTGATATGTGTATTTTATACTGTATATATCTATGAAAATGCAAACATTTGCAGTATAACGTACATTTTACAACACACAGCTAGGAGATATATTCACTATCAAGGCAGCAGGGAAATTGATGACATTTTTTTGCAGTCACGATGATTATCAAATATTCTTCCATTCACAACACGCAAGTTTTGGAGCTGCAGTCCAACCATTCACTCAAGCTGTTGGTTAGAAGTATATATATGTAATTAAATGTACCTAGATCATAAATTTGCATGCTAGTGAAAGGTCACCCACACAAAACTTTGATTTTTCTACTCTCTAAAAGCGTTTAGGAAGATTTGCAATGTTTATGCAGTCAGCTTTTATTGTTCTTTTTGCTAACTCTTACATTCTCATTACCTACACAGCAAATGTGTCCAAGTCATCGTTCTTTGATCATCATACAACTGTTCACGATACAGTTAAAAGTAGACTCACTCCATCTTACATGTCAACATTATGTCAAAATCTATCAAGAGCATTCCATAGCAACATATTAGATTGTGTGGATAAATTTGGAGAGACTAAAATGGATCTAATGCAATTTGTTCGATCTTCCATGTTTCCACCTGTTGTGGAAGAACTGTTCGGAAAAGACAATCTCTTGCTTACTAAAGTAAGTGAGGTGTGTGTTATATACATATCAGACTAGTAATATTTTCTTTTTCAAAGGATGAAATGTTGAATGCACAAAACAAATTCGCTAAGTATGATGCAGATTTTGAATATGGAGTCGAGCTACCTGCAATATTTTTGAGGTAAGTTAAGTCAAGGCTATGTATGTGTGTTTATATAAAACTCTCTGTGTAAGTATATGTACATGTATTACATGTTGTTTTACTGAGGGAGTGGAGTGATTGTAAAAAATGGTTATTGAATATTTTATCTGGTGTTGTTGGTAGAATAGAAGATAGAAAATCACCTCCAGAGGTAAGAAATCAAACAAGATAGTAATACTTTGAAAGGAATATATTCCTTAGAGGCTTGTGGAACATTTAATATCAGCTGTAGATCATCCTAATGCTTCAGGCTACTCTCTGCTTCTACTATGGGCATCACAGGCCAATGCAATACCAGTTAGTATCAATATTCATAATTATCATTGATATGACTTTATCTAGATTTCGTTTTGGACACTGGCATATATTCTATCTAATCCTAATGTTTTGGCTAAAGTAAGACAAGAGCTGCAAGATTGGTCTTTAGATTTGAGTATGTAGGCATGTGTGTGTGTGTATACATACGTAACTGCATATATGTAAGCATGTATGAATGTGTGATGTCTATAATGCATAGCTGGTGAAGTTCAAGAAAGTTCATTAAAATCAATCCCGTCAATAAAAAGGTATGTATGTATGTTGTAAGTCAATGTAACTAACTCAACTAAACTGGTGAAATGAAAAGAATAATGTTAATTAATTTCTCTATAGAGCGATACTAGAATCAATGAGACTTCGTGCTCCTGGAATGATTACAAGAAAGGTCACACAACCCATTACTGTAAAGGTCAGAAACATTATGGGTGGGGCAAGCAATTATTATATCACAATATTGCATATCAGCATATTTCCAGCTTGAATATCGTAATATCACAAAACAATTTTACTGCAATTTTACTAATATAACATGTATATGATACATAAATTAGCTTTCATAAACGCCATTGAGGCTGTCTGTTAGGAGGAGAAACAATGGCAACTAAGTCTATAATTTCAGTTTATGTTCTGTTTGTACCTATTTGAAGTAACTATTACCTCACATTAACGATACTGTAATTGTAATATAAGATATATTTATTAACAAAGGGTTATGTGATACCAGCTGGACACATGATTATGCTATCACCATATTGGTCACATAGGAACTCGGATTATTTTCCAGACGCTGAGAGTTTTAAACCTGTAAGCATCAATGAAGACATCAATATATGTTATTATATGAACATTATAGGACCGCTGGACATCATGTGACATTGACAAAGGACAATATCTTCCTGGATTTGTTGCGTTTGGCGGAGGAAGGTACCAGTGTCCAGGAAGGTCAGTAACCCAGCAAGAGATACCTATTAATATCATTAAGGCCTGTGGGGACAGGGATGAGGCCAGACCACACCCATTAATATTTAATTAGGCCCTGTTTGGACAGGGACAAGGCTAGACCACACCTATTAATATTTAATTAGGCCCTGTGGGGACAGGGACGAGGCTAGACCACACCCGTTAATATTTAATTAGGCCCTATGGGGACATGGACAAAGCTATATAGACCATGCCCTTCACAAAATATTACATAGGCCCAATTCTGGAGTTCTAATTAAGTATATAATTGCTAGAGTAACTCGTAGAATTCGTATCAATGAACATTCACTCATATTGTTATTAGGTGGTTTGCAATGATGGAAATGCATTTATATATTGCAATGGTTCTGAAAATATTGGATATCACTATACTGGACCCTGTACCAGAACCGGTATGAATTACATTAATTATTTTACTAATTTTCATCAAGTATTTAATACTGTAGAGTCCCCTTCATTTAGTCGGTAGTCAACAACCCGTCAAACCTTGTCATATTAAAATAACAAAACGAAATGTATAATTAATTTTAAATTGTAAAAAAAAATATTGTTATAATTATTAATACCTGGAAATTAATCAAGAAGCACTCAACTTATAAATCAGTATTTTAAATATAATTAGTTAACACCGTATCAAAACTCAGAATGATGGTAGCTGTTTCAGAAGTGTAGCTACACGATCGGACATAGGTAGATATACCTGAAATAGAATGTATACATACATACATATAATAACATTATATCGAACTTATGCATTATAATAGTGATATGTAATAATCCTGGTGAAAAATGGACCAATCAGCTTGCAGTATTTAAAAATGTACATAAAGGCTTACATTACGATGAACATCCTCCTCAGGTGTGGCCACGAGTGTGTAAGGAGAAGCAGAACTAACAGCATCACAGAATGGAGTGCCAGCTACCATGAGAGCTGAAATATACATGGATTAATACCTTAACTATATAATTAATTATAAATACCATGTTTAGCTCTGTATGCTGCGCCGAGACTGGCTGAATTAGTAGCACCTGTGTAAACTTTAGCATTGAATACATTCGCTAGCACCTGAGTGTCATATGATAATCACATGATTTCAGTAAAAAATGAATATAAAATACCTGACAAATGCTCTTATTTTGAGATGCTCCTCCTGTTGCTAGGATACGAGAATTTGGTGTGATTCGGTACCCAAGTGAGTGAGCATGAACATATTTAGCAAGAAATTGTCCCTCTACAACAGCTCTTACTTCCCTCTCTGCAGGAAATGAGGAGAGAGTACTATTATCAGGTCCATATCGATGTAGACCCTCTACAGGAGGTGTGATTTCTGGATCATCGTAGTAGAAACCTGAAATGGGTGTGACATATATATGTATTAATTACCACATTGACTCAAATATATACCTATATATCCATCATTCCCTGGGGGTGTGGTTCCCATAAGATCATCAAAAACCTAGCTTATTAAGTTATAATGAATAATTATATAACCTTAATCTAAATTAACCTTCCATTCTCCTTTAGCACAAGTGTCACGAATTCTTTCTCTTGTAAGGGAACCATTTTTATAACTGATATATGCACAATAGGTATAATTATATAATGAATATATTCTTGGTAATGTTATGTACATCCTCAGCCCCTATTTAATTAATATTAATTAATTAATATTAATTAACACAATTTATAATGTATATCGTCACATGTACATACTCAGCCCCTATTTAATTAATATTAATTAATATTAATTAACACAATTTATAATGTATATCATTACATGTACATACATGTACATCCTCAGCCCCTATTTAATTAATATTAATTAACACAATTTATAATGTATATCGTCACATGTACATACTCAGCCCCTATTTAATTAATATTAATTAATATGAATTAACACAATTTATAATATATATCATTACATGTACATACATGTACATCCTCAGCCCCTATTTAATTAATATTAATTACATACCAAAGTAGAGCCATGTAAGCTGAGCTGTCAACAGGATTAACAAAAATATGGCCCATTAATTGAGGATTAGCTTCAGTGATCCATAGAAACACTGTATCACTTGTGCCAAGACTCACCTGATTGGTTGAATAGATAACCAATCAGAATGATTCAGTCACATGTTACCCACCACAACATCTCCTTCTTGTAATCTCATTCCAGCAAGAGAAGCTATATGAAAGAGACAAGATAATTATTTATGAGACATTTTAAAAATCCTTCATATAGCAACATTGCTAAATAGTGTACTAACATGGATTATCTCCTGTGAATGCAACAATTTTACACTTTGGATTAAAACCATATCGAGAGACATAATATTGGGAAATATTTGCCTAAAGTGGAGAAAGAGATAAAGGAATGTATGTAGTAGTATGTATAGTACATGTATGTGTATATGTATATATGTATACATGTATTAGGTATGTATGTATAAGTATATACATATACATGTATGTATATATGTATATATGTATGCATGTATTAGGTACATACCATGTACATGTCTGTGTATGAGTAAACACATGTGTACATGTACATGTATGTGTACATGTATATACATATGTATGCATGTATTAGATAGGTAATTAGGTATGTACATGTACATGTATGTGTACATGTATATACATATGTATGCATGTATTAGATAGGTAATTAGGTATGTACATGTACATGTATGTGTACATGTACACGTACATGTATGTGTATGTATGTATGTATGGATGCATTTACATACTTACCACAATTGTGTTGGATGGTACAGGTTCACCTAGTTTCTCTTGTAAATTAGGACAACAGAGCTAATGAAATGTATCAAAACTAAATTATTTACTCAACAAGAAATAAAATGAAAATTGGCTCTAATATATATAGACTCTTTATGTAAGATATTCCTAGTGAGTTGACTAACTAACTATAACTAAAAGTGATAAGTATCGTTATATACTAAGAATAAACGTTTTTATACATAACAATGCTTACATCCATAGCCTCAGGCCACCATTTCCTCTTTTGAATATCTAACAAATTCATTCCAGACCCTGTGGAATAAAGGGCCTAAAAATATTAATAATTCTCATATTGAACTAACCATCACTGTAATCAATAGGTACATAACAACCAGTGAAAAGACAGGCTCCAAAACTACTTACAAGACATATTCTCTATTAGTTAGAGAGGAAAAGGTAGAGGAGAGAGGGAGGGAGGGAGGGAGGGAGGAGAGAGGGAGGGAGGGAGAGAGGGAGGGAGGGTGGAGGAGGAGGAGTGAGAGGGAAGGAGGTATAGAAATGAAAGATGAAGGGGAGTTGTTTTTCACTTCTTACTTCAGTCTCTGTCAATCTTCTCGTATCAGTGATATTCAGTTTTGCTATCTGATTACCAGTAAACCTCTAGTATATAATATAATGATTAAAATACAATAATAAACACATGGGAACGGACCTCATAAGCTCTGGAACCAGTCCTTGTAGCCACCACCTGTATATTAGTATAAACAATACACAAGCCATTATGTGAGTGTGTTACATACTTGAGGACCTCCACATTCTTGTTCTAGTCTGTGACATTGTTCTGTCGTACTTGAGTCCATCCATATTGGAGAATCTGGAATACTGAAGGCTGACTGGATAAGGGATTGGATGAACTAATGAATGCACTAACGATAGATGAATGAATTAAGGATGGACTAATGGTTATATAGACTAATGCTTGGATCAATGGGCTAATAATGGACTAATGGTTGAATAGACTAATGCTTGGATCAATGGGCTAATAATGGACTAATGGTTAAATAGACTCATGCTTGGATCAATGGGCTAATAACTGATTCAATGGACTAATGGTTAAATAGACTAATGCTTGGATCAATGGACTAATGGTTGATTCAATGGACTAATGGTTGAATGGACTAATTGTTGAATTTACTAATAGATAAAGAATTTAATGAAATGGGCTGCATTTCAGTGGATAAAATATGAATTCCACAATTTACCGTAAGAGCAGAGACAGTACCTGCAGTTGTTCAGCAAGAGTTGATACAGGGTCTAGAGATTTCAACATATCCTCAGAACCTTTTCTCCAGTATACTGAGCCATGTTGTTGACCGCTACCAGATATCGAAACTACATTTTCAAATGGAAAATTACAGGATTTTAGCTTCTGTAGGAGACAATCTAAAGCCTATACAGTAAAAAAAATGGCTGACAACAGTACATATAATTATATTGTTTACAAACCTCAACCCACATAATTGTAGGGGCTGTAATAGTTCGTCCATCGCTATGTCGAATAACCCCTCCAGAGGTTCTAGAAAATGATTAACTATCAGAATGTGCTTATATGCATGTATACATAATGGTGCATTTCTTCAGTAATCTCCACCACTCCACCAATTGAAACGGAGAGATTGCACGGACAAGACTACCGTAGTCGTCTGAATCTATAAGGTAATTACAAGGAGCTTACTTATAATCAAGTTCTCCATCAAACTGAATCGAACATTTTTCATAATCTTTTAATTCATTCAGCGACTCATCAATGACTGTTGGTTTTAACTGAGGAATGTAGCATTAAATAAAGTGCTAAATAACAAGATCCAACAATATATTACAAGTCATTGTAATATAGTATATTTATACCATTAGGTACCTGTTGTGTGCTGAAATCAATTCCTAAATAGAGCTTCTGATTGGCAGCCATAGAGGAGAAAGGGCTAAAAGTTTGCGCATGCGCAGTTGGTATGACACATGGTTAGCTAATATCCAGCAGACATGAGTGGTAGACCAACTCTTGCTTTTGACGAATTTGGACGTCCATTCATTATCATTAAAGATCAGAGTACTAAGAAAAGACTACATGGAATAGAAGTTCACAAGGTGAGGTCACATGAGGATCACATGACTCCGATACAATTGTTTTATTTTATTATATACAGTCTCACATTCTAGCTGGTAGGACATTAGCTGATGTATTGAAAACATCACTTGGACCAAACGGTACAAACTAATTAAATTAACCCCATTCGTCCTCATTCCTGTATGCTCATACCCTCATTCCAATACAGGAATGGACAAGATGTTGGTTAGTCCAGATGGTGACATCACAATTACAAATGACGGAGCTACAATTTTGCAACAAATGGATGTTGAACATCAGATAGCAAAATTACTTGTTGAGTTATCTAAAAGTCAAGATGATGAGATAGGAGATGGGACAACCTCAGTAGTAGGTAGGTTTGTCCTTAGCAGTGCTCAGCACGTTTTCTATTTCTTTTCTAGTATTTGCTGGAGCTTTATTAGAACAAGCTGAGCAGCTTTTGGATCGAGGGATTCATCCTATACGTGTTGCTGATGGTTATGAAATTGCAGCTCATCTAGCTCTTCAGAGATTAGATGATATCAGTGAAGATTTTCCAGTAAATTCTGAAGATCTTGAGCCTCTTGTACGCACAGCAATGACAACTCTTGGATCTAAAATGTACGTTGTATGTACATGTATGGTATTCATTAAGTGTGTGTGTAAGTGGCTGGAAGAGCATTTGAAACAGGATGCACTGCTATGGTTTCAATCACCATGGTAACAATCCAATATGCACGGACAAAGTGAATTTGACTGTCTATCTCTTATCTCCTAGTGAGTATATTATTAGCATGTTAAGGAATTCCGTTACAAATCATTAAGTGTTTGTGATGGTCAGACAGCATGCTATATTAGAACTGAGTCAAACTTTCGTGGTGAGATTATAATCTCATCATTGAACTGATACTCAGAAACATGTTATCAGGACTAATAAGCTGAGCACTAATTAGCCTTTTTTTTTTACAAGAAAATTTAATATCCATTAAAGATTAATCATTAGATATTGTTGAATTCAGTTGTTGCCTGTGGACCGGGATTTGGAAACATTGAGCCAACTGTCGGATATATTTGCCTATTTTCACCACTCTTGTCCCGCTCCCCATATACTTTGTATACAGTTTAGTTCAATTTATCAGACAATGTCCCGCACGACTGACTGTATGCATGACAGTGTCCAAATATTAGCATTTGATAAAACTTTTCTTCATCCGACCATTGCAATTTCAAAACTTAATTATTCAATTCTTTATTCTGAAATATCTCCAACCCTCTCCCTTCATTTCTAATAGTATCAATCGATGTCAGCGTAAAATGGCAGAGATTGCTGTAGATGCAGTAATGTCAGTCGCAGACATGAGTAGAAAAGATGTTGATTTTGAGCTGATAAAAGTCACAAGTAAAGTGGGTGGTAGATTGGAGGACACTGCCCTCGTTAAAGGTGTGGTTGTTGACAAAGATATGAGTCATCCACAAATGCCAAAAGTAAATCAATCCCTTAATAATTTGCTATTCTAATTAATGCCCTTTTCTAGTCTATTAGAGATGCCAAGATTGCTATTTTGACCTGCCCTTTCGAACCTCCGAAACCAAAAACTAAATATGGTCTCCAAGTCTCTTCAGTTGAGGATTATAAAAAACTAAGAGAATATGAAAAAGAAAAATTCACAGAAATGGTCAAACAGGTTAGATCAGCTCGTACATCTACAAGTTTATGATTATTATAATTATAACAAACCATTATGATACTTCAAGCAGGGCCCAAAACATCCGTCCCACTTAAAGTATTACAATAATGACGTTAAAGTTAGACTCACTAAAAGTCCCCATATTATTCCCTATTTATTGGTTATAGTTATTACAATAGACTTGTTAACTAAAACTCGTAATGCCTTACTAAAAGGGTTTTAGTTATAGTTATAGTTAACTATAATAGCACTAGTTTAAATCATGTGTTGCCCTTTTAAATTTTTAATGATGTGACATTGCTCAATTATATTTACCGAGTTTATGTACCTGCCGAAAAGGAAACCTCATTCTGTACTCCAGTAGTTTATACTTTATATATTTTCACAGGTTAAAGATACAGGTGCTAATCTTGCAATTTGTCAATGGGGATTTGATGATGAGGCTAATCATTTATTATTAACTAATGAGTTACCTGCAGTGAGATGGGTAGGAGGACCGGAAATAGAGGTATAAATATAGATTAACTTACTTTCCAGTCCGAGTTCTTCCATATCTCTTAGTTAATTGCTATTGCCACTGGTGGACGTATTGTGCCTAGATTTTCTGAGCTAACAACAGAGAAATTGGGCAAAGCTGGAGTGGTAAGGGAGTTGTCTTTTGGTACAACTAAAGATCGTATGTTGGTTATTGAAGAGTGTCATAATACTAGAGCCGTCACTATATTTATTAGAGGAGGAAACAAAATGGTGAGAGACGAAATACCTCAGTCTATTAATTTGTTTGATGTTAACGCAATAATTTTTCAGATTGTGGAAGAAGCTAAAAGAAGTATTCATGATGCTCTATGCGTGATAAGAAATCTCGTGAGAGATAGTAGAATAGTGTATGGAGGTGGAGCTGCTGATATTGCTTGCTCATTAGCTGTTGCAGCTGAAGCAGACAAGGTATGGTTGCCATGGTTACTTTTAGTTGCTATAGTTACTATGTTTGCCATGGTTACTATGGTTACCATAGTTACTGTAGTTGTCATAGTTACTATAGTTGCAACAGCAACACTTATAGGAATTACTCTTCTAGATTTCTACTATCGAGCAGTATGCAATGAGGGCATTTGCTGATGCGTTAGAGTCAATCCCTTTGTCTTTAGCTGAGAACTCGGGTCTACGACCAATTGAAACTGTTGCTGATATTAAAGCTCAACAGATATTAGAGGACAACCCACGTCTTGGAGTGGACTGTATGGGAAAAGGGACTAATGGTAAATGGAACAATGGATGGATTATTGGAACATTGGGTCACATTGTGTTGATGGGAATTTATTGTTGATCACATGACATACGGCCAATCAGATTGAGAAAACGTGTCACATGACTGAGCATATATAAATCAGTTATTGTATTATTATAAATCTATTTTTAGATATGAAGGTACAGAATGTGATTGAAACATTGATAGGGAAGAGACAGCAGATCAGTTTAGCTACGCAACTTGTGAAGATGATTCTCAAGATTGATGATATTCGTTCTCCTGGTGGAGATGATTATGAATTTTAAGAACTTATTGTATATATATATATACAAGTTTATTATGTTAGTATAATATCCCATACTATGTCTAAATGTAATAATTTATAAAAGGAAAGAAATTATTTCTTGATGAATTTTATAATTCGCTTAAATAGGAACAAAATGAGCATCATGGGAAAAGGTAGCAGTGCCTGCATGGTACTGAATTCTTACCATCAGGGTGCTAAATATGATCTTAAAGAAGAGAAAGGACCTCCACATGCTAAGGAGTATGTCTATAGTGTCACTGTGCTAGGAGTGGAGTATTACGGAACAGGAAAGAATAAGAAAGTGGCTAAACAAGCTGCAGCAGCCAATGCCCTCAGTTCATTGCACAAAATTAAGGTATCTTTGGATTCAGGAGCTTACAGTGGAGGAGGTCGGTGTGTGAGTTCTTGTGTGTGAATATAAAGTATAATATTGCATTACACATGTTCATGGGCGTGGTTAATCACGTGATCTCTATGATTCCTATAGCTCGTATAGTACAGGACTTTGCCACAGACAGCTCTCTTTCAAACTTTGGTTTCATCCCTATGCAAAAGAAAACATTTCCGCCTTTGGTCTCATCTTTCCCCGCTGGGATAGTCCGTCCTCAACCTCAAACTCCTATCAACACAGTTACAGAAGGGAAAGGACAAGTTTCTCAAATGATACCATCATTAGCAGGACAACGTCATCAACAACCTTTACCAGGTAATACTATATTATTTAATTATAGGGGTGTGGTTTAATAAAATGCAAAATTTTAAAGAAAATTAATGTTTAATTTCAAACTTGTGCAGTTTAATTATTTAGTACCGGAAGCCAATGAAATGTATCCGGGAAGAGCTGTTATTGGGCTTCCTATCTGATTGAACAGCGAGCATTATTACATTATTTTGTATGAACATTATTAATATTATTTATTAGAGAGTGAGGTACCTGAATCTAAAAGACCTCGTATTGCGGAGCCGTCCTTATCAACCAAGCACCCAGTATCTGAACTTCATGAACGATATTCCGGAGCTTTTTTCTTGTTCAGTCCGAATGTAGGTACACGTCAGTCTCCATTGTATCGAGCTACAGTAAAAGTACGTGGATGGGAATTTCAAGGTGAGGGCAGCACGAAAAAGAAGTCTAAAGCTGATGCTTCATCAAAAGCTCTGGAGTATTTAGATAATTTGAAAACTATCGGAGGACCTCCGTTAACTGATAAAAACCTAACTCAACCTAATCAGATGTTAGCAGACCGTATAGCTGCTCTAAGTGAGGAGAAGTATTCAGAATTATCAGTCGCTATTCCAAATGCTGATGGACTAAAGAAGGTATTAGCTGCCATTGTGATGATGAGAGGTAGTCAGGGTACAGGTATGGTGAGTGGTGAAGTTGGTGGCGAGGTTGTTGCCCTTGGTACTGGTACTAAATGTATATCTGGTGAGAATATCAGCAATACTGGATTAGCTGTTAATGATTGTCATGCTGAGATAATAGCAAGGAGAGCATTTGTACGATTTTTATATAATCAGTTAGATTTGTGTGCTAGGTGAGTATGAACTGTCTGTCCATCCATCTATCTATGTATAGATAGATATATCTATCTATATTTCCATCTGCTAATCCTTTTATCCATCAATCGTCTACATATATTTATAATTATGCATGAGCTAGCTAGGCAATACCTATCCATCTATCTATCTATCTATCCATCTATCTATCTTAGAGGTCAGGAAGGAAATTCAATCTTTGAGAGGAGATCCAGTGGTCAATATGGACTTCGTCAAGGTACCTCATTCCATATGTACATTAGCACTGCACCTTGTGGAGATGCTCGAACATTCTCACCTTCAGATGAAAAAAAGATGGTTAATCATGACACTCACCCATTGAGGTAGGAGGTATATTAATCTATCAGTATCTATTAATTCATAGTTTTTGATAAGTTTTGAAGCATTTGCCAAATTGGCTCAACAATGGTTAGTGTGTGTGCCATTGGGAATACATCTTGAGCCAATTAACAAAGAGTTAATGCTGTTAGTGATAATATAATCATAATTAACTGCGCCACTAGCCCAAAGAGAGAACTGTGCAGTGCCAAATAAGAAGTTCCTTGGGCCAATGGTGTCCCATATAAGCTTATCAAAAACACTATTAATAACTAGTGACCCCAAAACTAACTGTTCTGCCATTTGTACCAAACATAATTTGGTATCTTAACGCACTCTTTCACGATACCATACTTCAAATGGTGGGATACTGAGCATTATACTCCTGTCTATCTATCTATCTATATTTTACAGAGCGTCACGTGGACAAGCTCGTGTTAAGATTGAATCTGGTGAGGGTACTGTATTAGCTACAAATACTTACCAAACTTGGGATGGCATACTTGGAGGTGGAGAGCGTCTATTAACTATGTCCTGTAGTGATAAAATTGCACGTTGGAATGTTCTTGGAGTTCAAGGGTGTCTGTTATCGTTATTTCTAGAACCCATTTATATCAAATCCATAACAGTGGGTGCTTTATATAATCATGAACATTTAACAAGAGCTCTGTATGGCAGGGTCAATTCAATTTCTAATCTTCCTACTCACTATCTTGTAAACTATCCGTTATTTTTGGGAGTTAGCAACCCCCCTCGTAGGAGTACTGCTAAACCATCTAATGCTAGTCTCAATTGGACTTGGGGTGACTGCCAAACAGAGATCATTAATTCTCGAACAGGTAAAACTGATGACTCCATTCCTTCTCGGATTTGTAAGACCTCAATACTTCGTCTATTTTTGAGTATCTGGGATCGGTTAAGAGGAGAAGGGATTTACCCACACAACAAGAATATCCCCAAAGATTTATCAAGCGATAGATTACGAGATTCTTCCACTTACGCTGATATGAAAGATCTGTCTACAGATTATCAGGAAGCTAAAACAATACTTAAAAAACATTATGAAACTCATCTTGGAGGCTCATGGATTAAAAAACCTCTAGAACAAGATAGATTTAAAGTATGACACTTTGTCATGTGACTTCCTGTTCAGTATCATGTGATCTTGTTTCATTTCCTCTTTTATATAAAAACACTCATTTATAAATAATTACTAATATTATACACAATTATGACTTAATTAAGTGTATTTGATGGGAGTGGTCTTCTTATCCTGGTTCCTATACCAGCTAGTTTGATATTCTCTGATTCTCAGAATCCGGATGTCTGGTGATTATGAGAACCTCGTTTGTGTTTCTTTCCTGTGTGAGTTCTAATCTTCTTCCTTGAAGGCTTCAAATGTTCTTCAGGACTAGAAATATATATATAAAATATTAATATTCATGATTGTTATTAATGTCTAGAAATTGCTGTTAGTAGTGGAAGCTGAGCGTTATATCACTTTAGCTCCTCCTAACATCTTAATGCTTTATTGATACTGCTATTAGATTTATGTTTGCAAGCAAATAGTAAAATAACTTCATCAATTTTGTTGTGTAACCTCAGTGGGATAACATCATTATAATTATTATTGTATAGGCAGTATCATTGATATTGTTTGATGTGGTTTTGTGTTTATAGAAGTGAACACTATCAGTTTAGAGTAGAAAATGGTCACATCAAGAAACTACATGTACCTTCAACCTTTAGCTTGCTTACCTAGGGTGTTTATCTTGCTGTACGTGTGCCTCTTCTTCCCTCAGTTCCGGTTTCACATCTTCATTCATGGACCAATATGATGGAAGATGATGACTCACATCCACTGGGTAAGGATGATTATCTAGGGAGGGAGTGAGTGGACATAGATGTGACTATCAAAAACACTTTCTATCTACCAAGTAGTTTTGTTCGCACTTCTTTTCTGTCCTCTTCTGAATGTTGAGGACATTTGATAGTTCTGAGAAAGTGATAGATGGATGAATGTACGAGAGATTGGATGGACGAATGGATGAATGGATCAATGTACGAGAGATTGGATGGACGAATGGATGAATAGATCAATGTATGAGAGATTGGATCGATGAATTGATGAATGGATCGATGAATAGATGGATGGATGGATTGATGAATAAATGGATGGATAGATGAATAGATGGATGGGTGGATGGATGAATAGATGGATGGATGGATGAATAGATGGATGGATGAATAGATGGATGGATGGATAGATGAATAGATGGATGGATGGATGGATGGACGGATGGATAGATGGATGGATGAATAGATGGATGAATAGATGGATGAATAGATGGATGGATGGATGAATAGATGGATGGATGGATGGATGGATGGATGAATAGATGGATGGATGAATAGATGGATTGATGGATGCAAGGATGCATGTAGATGAAAAAATGGACCGACGGATATTTTGAGTGTCCGTAATGAACATATAATGGATGGATAGATACATACCTTGTGCATAGTCGACCAGTTCTCTCAGATATCACTCCACAAATCTGTTGTAAAAGTTGAGTTTTATATTCTACAATATAAAAGACGAGTGTGACACACCCTCTATTAATAACATTAACACGCTCTTACCAGGAGGTAAAGCACTGAAGGAAGCTGCATTATGTTGTTGAAGTGATGGCTATGAATAATTAATTTAATTAAAGATATGAATAATTAATAGTATGAATAATTAATGATTTATGAATGGGTGAGCCTATTATACCTTGAGATTATAAAAGCTTTCGGTGGTTGTTGTGGAGACACCATTTCCATTGATAGTATCCGGTACTAAAAAAAAAACAAAAGATGATATTAGTGATCTGATTTCATGCAACAGTCTCATTCCCAGACTCCCTAGACATTCAGAATATGGGAACGAGACCAAGTATGACAACCCATTACAATTGTTATTACCTCTTAATGGTTGTTTATTTATAGCTGCTTTACGAGGGGGAGGGACCGGTGGTAGGGTCTTATCTCTTTTAATCTTTTTAGGTACACGAGGCCCTATACTCCCTCTCTTCTCTGGATACGTCCACTCATCTTCGTTATCCTCGGAATGTTCTCCTTCACTCTCTACAGGAACTTGTGTCTTTCTGTGAGCTATACGTGAACTACTTCTGCCCATTCCTAAACATTTCTCTAAATGTGGAGCAAATTTCGAGGCCCCTAAGAAATAAATTCTTTATTATATTCATGTTGCCATGATGCAGTCTCATTTCTAGACTCACTGAGTCTGGAAACGAGACTAGTTGCCATGGTGATCGTATGACACTTATAATAATTATATAATTATATATACCTAGTGTTCGTTGACACGATGGACAAATGCACTCTACAGGTTTACGAAATATTTGCGTATTATTACCAAAGACGTCTCGTCCAGGTTCATCTACAATATCTAATTATCAGTGAATATATTATCATTACTACACAAATATGGTGTACTATATACTTACCATGTCTTTCAATAGTACTGCAAGAGAAAAAGATAATTACAAATTACGTAATATTACGTAAATACGTGTTTACAAGCATACCTTGCGTCCGGATTTAGAAGATCGTAATACTGCAGTT
Source organism: Petrosia ficiformis (assembly GCA_947044365.1). Lineage (NCBI taxonomy): Eukaryota > Metazoa > Porifera > Demospongiae > Haplosclerida > Petrosiidae > Petrosia > Petrosia ficiformis. The sequence goes on from OX345648.1 coordinate 366,455, forward strand.
TTATAGCTCTGTGAAGTTCAAAACATACTCCTAATGATTCTTCATCTATCAACTGAGATATCACACTTTCTAATACATCCACATTCGCCCTCTCCATACCGAAACCAGATTGTTATTTAACCGGAAATGGGGTAACTCCTATTAATTAACAACTAATTAACAATAATTTGATTACAAAAAAATACTGCTATTATTATTAATTTAATCTTTTCTTCTCTATGAACTTGTATACTGAAGAGAAATCTTTCCCGTCATATCCATGTTCACACATCAGGTTGTATACCTGAAGAGCTAAAGCACCCAATGGAGTAATAGAATTAGTCATTCTTGCGGCACTTTGAGCCAGACCAAGATCTTTCCTCATGAGTGATGTCCCGAAACCTCCTTCATAGTTTCGTGATGATGGCACACCCTCAATAACGCCTGGACATGGATTGTATGTGTCACTTGACCAACATCGACCACTACTGGTATTAAGAACCTGGCTACATAGTTTGGGATCCAGTCCAAGACTTTAAAAAAAATGAAAGAACTTTATAATTATTATCCAATTAAAGGTATTATTTAGGTGAATCTGAGTGAGCCCCAAATCTACAAATGCTCTCTGATGTTTGAATGCTACTTTGATGGATACATGGTTACTATATTCTACATCAATTCTTGCTTTCCCAGACTCACCTCACTGATGATATACTTGTTATTTATCACTCACTTTTGAGCTAACTGCAGTACCTCCGATGTGCCAATCATTGAAATTCCTAGAAGCATATTATTGCAGATTTTTGCTGCCTGTCCAGTTCCAGTATCACCACAATGGATAATATTTTTACCCATACATTCCAAAATAGGTTGAGCTCTATCATACGACTCTTTACCTCCACCCACCATAAATGTTATAGCACCTTTAGCAGCTGCACCAACTCCTGTACAAATATACATAATAGATTATTACTACCAGTAGTACTACCATTAGTACTACCAGTAGTACTACCATTAGTACTACCATTAGTACTACCATTAGTACTACCAGTAGTACTACCATTAGTACTACCAATAGTACTACCAGTAGTTCTACTATTAGTACTACCATTAGTACTACCATTAGTACTACCAGTAGTACTACTATTAGTACTATTACATACCACCCCCGGCTATTTAAATGACTAAAGTACGCTGAGTTTCATACCACCAGAAACAGGTGCATCAATATATTTTGATCTCTTTTCTTCTGCTAGTACAGCCATCTCTTTAGACACTGCAGGATCAATTGTACTGGAGTCAATTAGAAGTGTATCAGGTTGAATAACTGAAAGAATTCCATTATCTCCAGTATAAAGGCTTCGAACATGTTCACTGAAATATTGAATAACCAAAACAACTTGTGAACACAAACCAATCAAATTGAGCAATACAAAAACTACAATAAATTTTTTAAAAACATATTTTGAATTAAGACTTGACAAAAATGTATGAACATACATAGAAACAGGAATAGATGATGTTTGTTACCTTGCTGGTAGCATAGTACATATGGTTTTAAGTTTCTCTGCAATTTGGATCGGTCCCTCTGCAACTATCGCTCCTTCCTTACCAGCAATCTCCACTGGTCCAGGTACGATATCATAAACCATCACCTTTCTACCTTTCTGCAGTAGATTACGTACCATCGGAAGACCCATGTTACCAAGTCCAATGAATCCCAAAACCTAATAGGGAAGAAATATGTAGAAATATGTAGTGTGTTGGACTGTCCCATTATAGGGGCTACCCCTTCCTTTCCCAAGGAGAAATCCTTTTAATGGAGTATCAATGTACCTCATCTGATCCAGCATTGGAGTAGGATCTAGTGATAAATCTTCCTCTTGTAATTAACCCTGAAAATCTAGAAGCCATTTTTGCATATGATGGGCGGGGCTCGTTTTCAATATTACTTTATTTTTCGTTTAATTAAGAAAGAGAAAGATGGATGTAAGTGACACCTTCTATATCTGTTTAAAAATTACCTTTCTCTCTCATGCAGACACAAGGTAGAAAGCTGTTTATCGGTGGGCTGAGCTCTGAAACAACATTTCAAGGGTTACAAGACTTTTTTGAAACTTGGGGGGAAATAATAGACTCTGTTGTAATGTACGACCCACAAACCAAGAAATCAAGAGGGTAAATGGACTCATTCCTATTCTTATAGACTTACTCTTATATCAAAAGAGACTCATACCCACTGGAACTCAATCATCTTTTATTCCTGTATGTAATAGTATACAGACTCATTCTCATTCTATAGGTTTGGGTTTGTGACTTTTGCCAATACCACCAGTATAGATGAATGTTTAGCAAATACTCCTCACATCATTGATGGAAAAGAAGTGGAAACAAAAAAGGCTGTACCAAAAAAAGACTCAAACTCATCATCACCAGCACAACCCAAAACTACAAAGGTATGGGAACCGGTCCCTGTATTGATAATTTAATTAAATGCCTTCATCTAATGCAACTAACACCCTTTTAGTAAGGCATTGTGAGTTTTAATTAGTTAACTAAAACTAATTAAAATGAAAATTGGCCATTAATGGGCACTTTTAAAACTAAAACCCTTTTAGTAAGCCTAATATTAATTAACTATAACTAAACTAAAATTGTGAGAAACCAGTCATACTATAACTAAAAGTGTCATTAACATACTAAAACTACACTAATGTAAGGGTGAAGTGTGGAGTAGCAATTGCTTCTATTTATAGTGGCAAATGGTTTCTATTTATAGTAGCAAATGGTTCTATTTATAGTAGCAAATGGTTCTATTTATAGTAGCAAATGGTTCTATTTATAGTAATTATGAATAAGTTGTTCTATTTACTTGTTCAGGTATTTTTAGGAGGTTTACATTTAATGACAACTGAGGAGGAGATTGAGGATGTAATGAAACACTATGGAGAAGTCGATGAGGTAGTGATTATTAAAGAAAAGAACTCATCAACCCCAAGAGGTTTTGGGTTTGTTATTTTCAAAGATTACCAGACAGCGGACAATGTCTGTCGAGAACGTCATATTAAAATAAGAGATAGAGAAGTCGAGGTCAAGAAAGCTCAACCGCTTGAAGAAATGAAACGACAAAGTGGGAGGAGGTCACGTGATCATTACTATGACGATCGTTCAAATAGTAGACGTGGCGGATATTCTAATCGAGATGATGAATATAGAGGCCATTATTATGAGAATCCAAGCTATTCTCAGAACTATTACCCTTCAGATCCTTATCATCAAAATTACCCTGGAATGAGTGGTGGGTACCCAGAGAGGGAACAAATGTATTCATCGTATCGTGCGCCGTATGAGGGAGGTAATCCAATGTATGGTGGTTATGCTTCTAATCAGAGTGGTGGATTTGGTCCTGTTAGGAATTATGGACCAGGTGGAATGGGTGGACCACAAATGAGTGGTAATCCTGCCGGTGGCTATTCTGGACCTGGATATATGGGAGGCTCACCATCAAGAGGTGGTTACCCTGGAAGAAATCCAGGTGCTAATACTCGTGGATACCACCCATATAGACGTTAAGGTGAGGTGTCTTTACATGTATATATAATATAGTAACAGCATCATAATTATATTACCTTCAAGAATGAATAGTATTTTAAGTGCTGAATGGTAAGTCACATGATTACTTTTGTAGCAGGCACCGTTGAAGCATTTTCATTTTACATGTTGTCAAAACTTGTCATATAGACTTTAGTGGATCACCTGATAGTCACATGATGTATAGTATCATGTTACAGAATAGATCAGTTCAGATCACCTGATATCACATGATGTGTAGTAGTATGGAAATATATCATGTTATAGGATGACTAGTTTAGATCAATGAATAAATCACCTGATAATCACATGATGTATATTGAAATATAGGATAGACCAGTGAATAGATCACCTGATGATCACATGACTTATAGTATTGAATTAATGAAATATATTATTTTATTTATATTATAGGATAGTTGAGTTTAGGAAGAATGTCGAGTCTACTTGTAGAGACTTCAGAACTCGTAAATGTAATAAATGACACCCACTCACACTTTAATTAAATATCATGATAATCATATTCTTTAAAGGAATTTGTTTTAGTTATTAAACTAGTTTTATTTTGTGTGTACATACACATGTATTTATGTGGTGCGAGTAGCTGTATACTTAGCTAGCTATAGAAGAAAGGTCAGTAGTTACATGACGAGAGTAGGAGAAAGGTCATCGTAGACTACGTAGCTAGCTAGCTCTAGAAGACAGGTCATCGTAGACTTAGTGAGAAGATTTTGACCTCTAGCAGTGATCAATGGCACATACATACATACAGATGTAGATAGGTAAGACAAATAGAGGATTAGATGTGTTTTGAGGTATGCTGTAAGTTAAATAACTAAATATATAATTTATATATTATTAGCTGATGATAGTTGTTACTTACATACAGATATGAAGTGTCGTAATTACAGAGAAACGATAGACATCAGGTCAGTTGATATTTTCAGTGCTTTCAAGTAATATATGTTTATTTACCTAAACTATGAGTGGTCCTGTGATCTATGTATGACAAATATATATATACTTGCTATATCAAAATGACTGCATTATCGACGTGTATATTGGGCCTTCGTGAAATATTTAGAGTATATATGGTACTACACTTATTGGGGTTCATGTGCCTTCAGGAAATTATTAGAGGATATATGGTATTACACTTATTGGGGTTCATGTGCCTTCATGAAATTATTAGAGGATATATGGTATTACACTTATTGGGGTTCATGTACCTTCATGAAATTATTAGAGTATATATGGTATTACACTTATTGGGGTTCATGTACCTTCATGAAATTATTAGAGTATATATGGTATTACACTTATTGGGGTTCATGTACCTTCATGAAATTATTAGAGGATATATGGTATTACACTTATTGGGGTTCATGTGCCTTCATGTACCTTCATGTAATAATTAGAGTATATATGGTACTACACTTATCTAGTACACTTGTATTAGGGTTGCTATCATAGTACTAGTGGTCTGCTGGTTAAAGTGCTGGCCTGCAATCGAAAGGTTGCAGGTTCAAGCCCAACTAGATACAGGCCTTTTTCTTTCGCCTACGAGCTCTACCCTCAAAAATGAGGTGTTCATTACTGCCTCCTTTGGAAGGGGACGTAAAGCCGTCAGTCCCATTGAGTTTGTTAATTCTAGCTTCCTCCTTGAGCCACATTTGGTTAAATCACTTGTAGAAAGAGTAGTAGTATATACCATATATGTTCTAATTATTTCATGTGCTTTATGACACGCCCCACCATGTATTGTAGTATTATAGTACCATATATGTTCTAATTATTCATGTGCCTTATGACTGCCCCACCACTGAGGGTATTATTTTTAATAATCTCTATTAGTTTGTGTATTTATGTTACAAAAACCAGTTTAAATAACCAGTAATAATGTCTTCTAGCAGCTGTTTATGTCTCTATTACATAATTAGGGTGCACAACAAGATAAGGGTCAGGGTCTTCCTCAATCACATCTCTATCTCCTCCCCTCTCTCTCAGATCACCCTCTTCTTTAACCTCTAACAAAACACGATCCTAAATAGAAGTAAATATGTTAATAACATCTATCTATCTATCCACTTACATGTTTGACAAGTCTTTCAATAACCATTTCCACTAATAGTTTAGTTTCTATTAATTCTTGCTCATTCTCTATGTCCTCTTCAACTTCTCCTAGGTACCAGTTAATCAGTTCACTACGATGTTGACCTTGTTCTCCTGTTGGATGTGTTTGACAAAGGTCAGTACTTGTGTGTACATGTACTATATGTGAATTGTACATACATGTACTACAGTGTACATGTGTGTGTACAGACAGACATTTATCTCACCATCTTCCAATGTTTCCTCAAGTCTTCGTAGATGTAATATCAGTAGATTAGAAATAGTACGATACTGCTCATATGTTACCCGTATCTTTTTTCCAACAGGTTTAACCAGTTTTCCTAAGTCTCCATTGGGAGGATGTTCCTCTTCCCCAGTGTCACCATTAGTCACATGACCATTAGTCACAGGATCATTACCACCAACTTCGTCATCTGGAGGTAGCTGTTGAGGCTCATCAGCTTCAAAATTGATCTCTGGTGTCTCTACCCTGATGATAGATTTATTCAAAAGACGGAATGCCTCTTGGACATGTTTAGGAAGAACTACTTCAGAGCAGTGGATGCGTGCCATTGATTCAGATAGTCGTACCATACTTTCCAACTGACGTACTGTGATACGCCATGCTGATCTTGTTCCACCTGACGTATCTCGCATGCGTAGTTTCTTGTATTGGTTAACCATGAACTCTGCACTTTCTGGAGTAATCTGAAACATGTTACTATATTTAGCAACAACACATTAATATTGTATAATCTACTATGGTTATTATCTATAGTAGTGAAATAATTAGCAGAACTATGATATTGGTAACTATATTCAGTAGCAACACAATGCTATATACTCAATAGTAGCAAATAATTTACAGTGTGACCTACAAGATTGTCACTACATTCAGAAATATTACTATATTTAGTAGCAAAACTCTATATTGCTCCTTAAATAGAACAGTGACATTGTTACTATATTTAGCAATCATACAATGACAGTGTTACTATAAATAGAACAGCAATGTTACTATATTTAGCAATACAGCTGAAATTGTTACATAAATAGAACAGCAATGTTACTATGTTTAGTAGCAATGATCCTATAAATAGAACAATGACATTGTTACTATAAATAGAACAGCAATGTTGCTATATTTAGTAGCAATGCTTCTATAAATACAACAATGACATTGTTACTATATTTAGCAATAATACAGCTGACAGTGTTATTATAAATAGAACAGCAATGTTACTATATTTAGTAGCAATGATCCTATAAATAGAACAATGACATCGTTACTATAAATAGAACAGCAATGTTGCTATATTTAGTAGCAATGCTCCTATAAATACAACAATGACATTGTTACTATATTTAGCAGCAATGCTCCTATAAATACAACAATGACATTGTTACTATAAATAGAACAGCAATGTTGCTATATTTAGTAGCAATGCTCCTATAAATACAACAATGACATTGTTACTATATTTAGCAATCATACAGCTGACAGTGTTACTATAAATAGAACAGCAGTGAGAATAATACTATATTTAGTAACTTACAACTGGTTTAAACTGCCTAGCAAATAGTATATATCGCTGCATTTCATCCTGTGAGTTATTAGTTCATAAAATAAACTCATTTATTACACCACATGACATACCCTAGTGTATACACGATCAACTGACTCTTCTTTACGACTATGAAGATCTACAATACGACGAGCTATAGCATAATCTGTTACCTAAATACATGAATAGATGATATACATTGTACATGTATGCATCAATATACAATATACCAGTACATATAATTTATATACATACATACATATACATACATACATATACATACATACATACATACATACATATACATACATACATACATACATATACATACATACATATACATACATACATACATGTGCTCATTTTCCAAAACATTACATATTATGATATCCCCATTAGGTTTCTAAAGTATTTTTCCACTTCAGAAACTTAACAAGGACATCATTATGTAACTACAAAACACTTTGGCCCAATCTCAGTATCAAGGCTATAGTTCATGGTCCGATTAGAATTTCAAGAGAACACTAAAATGTGCACGGTTCCTACAAACAACATTTTTGATCAAAACTACTGCAGAAATATAATAAGGACATCATTATGTAACTCTAGGAACAGTTTCGGCAAAATATTTTTCCCAGTCAAAAAATAAGTACCAAGGTTATAGTTCATGGTTCGATTAGAATTTCAAGAGAATACTAAAATGCTCACGGTTCCTACAAACAACATTTTTGATCAAAACTATTGCAGAAACATAATAAGGACATCATTATGTAACTCTAGGAACAGTTTCGGAAAAATGTTTTTTCCTGTCAAAAAATAAGTACCAAGGCTATAGTTCATGGTTCGATTAGAATTTCAAGAGAATACTAAAATACTCATGGATCCTACAAACAACATTTTTGATCAAAACTACTGCAGAAACATAATAAGGACATCATTATGTAACTCTAGGAACAGTTTCGGCAAAATATTTTTTCCAGTCAAAAAATAAGTACCAAGGCTATATAGTTCATGGTTCGATTAGAATTTCAAGAGAATACTAAAATGCTCACGGTTCCTGCAAACAACATTTTTGACCAAAACTACTGCAGAAACATAATAAGGACATCATTATGTAACTCTAGGAACAGTTTCGCCAAAATATTTTTTCCAGTCAAAAAATAAGTACCAAGGCTATAGTTCATGGTTTGATTAGAATTTCAAGAGAATACTAAAATGCTCATAGTTTCTACAAACAACATTTTTGATCTTTTTGACCAAAACTGTTATCTGTTGAAACGGTGAGCAATTTATAATGTAAATAATCTCTTGAAATTCTAATCATTTAGTGTTTCTGCAGGATAAATATTAAGGGTGGAGGAGTGCATCAGTGGTACATGACATTTGGTCAACAATGTTCAATCAGTCTTATAAAGAGTGTTTTTAAGGATATACTTTAAAATTAAAAGATGGGGAGCAAGACTGACAGACAGTAGGATGGTTTGATCAATGGATGGATGGGTGGAGGGATGAATGGATGGATGGACAGAGGGAAGGACAGATGGACGTAAGGACAGACAACTACACCTGTATACATAGAGTGGGTAGAATGATATATAGATCAATAGACTGACTGTCACAAACATACATGTAGATATGTAACTATGTATTTATAAATAGATAGAAATTAGACGAATAGATATATATACCTCATTACATTCATCAACTAGTATGAAAAACAGGTCAAATCGAGACATGATAGGTGCACTCATATTAATATTTTGCTGCAATAGAAGAAACACAATTATTCATTTATACTTTACTGAATCCCAAACCAATTAAACTTAGCCCCAAACCAATCCTAAATTGATTCCCAAACCAGTTAAGCCTCAGCCCCAAACCTATCCTCAACTGATTTTCAAACCTAATTCCCTAACCAATTAAGCCTCAGCCCCTAACCTATCGTAAACTGATTCCCAAACCGATGTTACCTTAAGTGGCTTGCTTCTGTCATATCTTCCACCAATTGGATTAGCAGCTGCTAATATACTAGTTCGTGCATTCAATGTAGCCTTTATACCTGCTTTAGTAATGGACAGTGTCTGCTGTTCCATGGCCTCATGGATCGCCACTTGGTCTCTGGGATCCATTTTATCAAACTCATCAATACAGCAAACACCCTGTAATTAAACAATAAATTAGTAAACAAATGAATAGTAAACAAATAACATGTAAACAAATGAATAGTAAACAAATAACATGTAAACAAATGAATAGTAAACAAATAACATGTAAACAAATGAATAGTAAACAAATAACAAATGAATAGTAAACAAATAACATGTAAACAAATGAATAATAAACAAATAACAAATGAATAGTAAACAAATAACATGTAAACAAATAACATGTAAACAAATTAGGATCATACATATAAAAACCACAAACATTATCAGCCAACATGAGAGCTCCAGCTTCAATCACAAATTCATGTGATTCTTCATCCCTCACTACAGCTGCTGTCAAACCAGCTGCACTGGATGACTTACCGCTAGTATAGATAGCACGAGGTGAGAACTCCTCTACTTGTCTATTTAAAAATAGATAAATTAATGGATAGATAGATACATGTGATGCAGCAATTACACAACACATATGTAACAAGCTACTACATGTATTTATACAGTTAACTAGTACAGTCCTTACTTGAGCAGTTGACTCTTAGCTGTACGCAACACATATGTAACAAGCTACTACATGTATTTATACAGTTAACTAGTACAGTCCTTACTTGAGCAGTTGACTCTTAGCTGTACGCAACACATATGTAACAAGCTACTGCATGTATTTATACAGTTAACTAGTACAGTCCTTACTTGAGCAGTTGACTCTTAGCTGTACACAACACATATGTAACAAGCTACTGCATGTATTTATACAGTTAACTAGTACAGTCCTTACTTGAGCAGTTGACTCTTAGCTGTACGCAACACATATGTAACAAGCTACTGCATGTATTTATACACAGTTAACTAGTACAGTCCTTACTTGAGCAGTTGACTCTTAGCTGTACGCAACACATATGTAACAAGCTACTGCATGTATTTATACAGTTAACTAGTACAGTCCTTACTTGAGCAGTTGACTCTTAGCTGTACGCAACACATATGTAACAAGCTACTGCATGTATTTATACAGTTAACTAGTACAGTCCTTACTTGAGCAGTTGACTCTTAGCTGTACACAACACATATGTAACAAGCTACTACATGTATTTATACAGTTAACTAGTACAGTCCTTACTTGAGCAGTTGACTCTTAGCTGTACGCAACACATATGTAACAAGCTACTGCATGTATTTATACAGTTAACTAGTACAGTCCTTACTTGAGCAGTTGACTCTTAGCTGTACGCAACACAATGTAACAAGCTACTACATGTATTTATACACAGTTAACTAGTACAGTCCTTACTTGAGCAGTTGACTCTTAGCTGTACTTGGATCTCCTACAACACATACATTGATATCGCCACGGAGACGAGTTCCTTCTGTTGTAGTTTTACCAACACCTCCAAATAACATTAACAATATTCCACGCTTGACCTCATCATTTCCATGTATTGTTGGGAAGAGAGATGTAATCAGGTTTTGATAAAGCTGTCTATCTTGACTCATGGTGTATATTCTCTCCCATTCTTCTTCTGTCATTTGTTCTCTTATCATTGCAGCTGTTATCCCCTCTGCATTCATATCAATACCTCCAAACTTTAATAAACAAAAAGAATTGAATCTAAATAGCTATTCTATTAATAGTAACATATAGTAGTATGATTCTATTAATAGTAACATAATAATTTATAATAATTCTATTAATAGTAACATATAGTAGTATGATTCTATTAATAGTAACATAATAATTTATAATGATTCTATTAATAGTAACATATAGTAGTATGATTCTATTAATAGTAGCATAATAATTTATAATAATTCTATTAATAGTAACATATAGTAGTATGATTCTATTAATAGTAACAATAATTTATAATGATTCTATTAATAGTAACATATAGTAGTATGACTCTATTAATAGTAGCATAATAATTCTATTAATAGTAGTATGATTCTATTAATAGTAACAATAATTTATAATGATTCTATTAATAGTAACATAGTAGTATGATTCTATTAATAGTAACAATAATTTATAATGATTCTATTAATAGTAACATATAGTAGTATGATTCTATTAATAGTAACATAATAATTTATAATGATTCTATTAATAGTAACATAGTAGTATGATTCTATTAATAGTAACAATAATTTATAACGATTCTATTAATAGTTAACATATAGTAGTATGATTCTATTAATAGTAACACTAATTATAATGATTCTATTAATAGTAACATAGTAGTATGATTCTATTAATAGTAACAATAATTTATAACGATTCTATTAATAGTTAACATATAGTAGTATGATTCTATTAATAGTAACACTAATTATAATGATTCTATTAATAGAATCATAATTATAATGATTCTATTAATAGTAACATAATTATAATGATTCTATTAATAGTAACATATAGTGGTATTACTATATAGTAGATCATAATAATTCTATTTAATATAATAGTTAATTAACTTATTAATAACCTTAGCCTCTGTAGGTACAACAGAACAGGCAAGAAATGCTAAACGATAAGTCAAATCACGAACACCCAAGATTTTTAATCCTCTGTGATAATACATGTAGATAGATAATGTTAATAACTAATATTAATAAACACTCACCTAACACCATCATTATCAAGTCCTTCACCACCTTTAACACGAGTGGAGGTTTCTGCACTTGCCACTGAGGTTTGAATCTGAGAGACATCAGGTACCACAATTAGTGTACCTATAAAGTCACACTTATCTCCTGCCTGAGCCAGTTCTACAGCTTCGGCACGAAGAATGACCTCCAAACTACATGAATTTATAATATTGTATAATCTCCAAAGAGTATGAAATACAAGTATATATAATCTCCATGGCAACCATTCTCACTACCTGGATTCTGACTACATTTACTACAGTAACATACCATTACAGTAAAAGGCCAATTTAGTTGCTATGGTAATACCATACATAACTCTGGAGGAGTATTGAGATATTAAAAACATGTACATACATACATTTGAACTTACAAGCATACCAGACATGTGGTCAATTACAATGCAGTGTAATATATTACTATTACTATTACCTTAAATATTAGTATATTACTGTTACTATTACCTTAAATATTAGTATATTACTATTACTAATACCTCCAAAGTCAGTGTAATATATTACTATTACTATTACCTTAAATATCAGTATATTACTGTTACTATTACTAATACCTCCAAAGGTAGTGTAATATATTACGATTACCTTAAATATTAGTATATTACTGTTACTATTACTAATACCTCCAAAGTCAGTGTAATATATTACTATTACTATTACCTTAAATATTAGTATATTACTATTACTAATATCTCCAAAGTTAGTGTAATATATTACTATTACTATTACCTTAAATATTAGTATATTACTATTACTAAAATTAGTGTAATATATTTCAATTACTTACCTTACAAATCAGTATAATTATTATCACTATTTCTAATACCTCAAAAGTTGGTGTAATATAATTATTACTATCACTATTACCTTAAAACTTTTAAATCAGTACATTACTATTCCATGTCAATGACTATTACTATAACTAAATTACTATAGTATTGAGGTCTCTTTGAAGTTTTAAACTAAATGACCATTGCATTTAATGTTCATGAGTTTCTCAAAAACAGAATCAGTAAGTCTGCACCTTTCCAGCTAAAACCATTTCCCTCTAAAACTAAAAGGTCTCTCTACCGGCCCTACTATAAATGAAAATATTACTTAAGGTCAATTACTATTACTATTACCTCAACATTGAGATTGTATATTACTATTACTAATACTATTACTAGACTGTCTATTACTATTAATATTATCTATTATTATTACCCACGTCTGATGGATATATATGTATATACATATATATATATATATATACATACATATATACATACATACATACATACATACATGCACACATACATACATACATACATACATACATTTATAAGCCTGGAGTAATAACCCTGGAGGTAGATGGTCAATGATAGACTAACCTTCTTGGTATACTTCCACGAGGTAACTCTTGTTGTGTTTCTTGAATACGAACTTTTTGGAAGTCCACAAATTTAGATGCATTTATATCAAGAAGAAATCGTTTGCGATTAGGACAGTTTGGATTCTGACAAGCACTAGGCTATGAAAAACATTATGTATATCATAATAAAAAAAGTTTATGTACGTACGTATGTACAATGTATGTATGTATGTATGTATGTATGTATGTATGTATGTATGTACATGTATGTATGTATGTATGTATGTATGTATGTATGTATGTATGTATGTATGTATGTATGTATGTATGTATGTATGTATGTATGTATGTATGTATGTATGTATGTATGTATGTATGTATGTATGTATGTATGTATGTATGTATGTATGTATGTATGTATGTACATGTATGTATGTATGTATGTACATGTATGTATGTATGTATGTATGTATGTATGCATGTATGTACATGTATGTATGTACATGTATGTATGTACATGTATGTATGTACATGTATGTATGTACATGTACTGGTATACCTGTGAATATTTAAATTGTTGTTCAACATCTTTAATAACAGTTTGACATTCCAAACACATAAACGTACCAGATACTAGTTCAGGATGAACAGGATGAGTACGTACCACTTGACTACTGATACGTAACAATGAACCAACTTTATTTGTTGTTAATTCTCGAACCCTGTTAAATTACAAAAACACATGATAGTCATGTGACTTATGACATAATCTGACTTGTGTCTTGTTGGGAGGTCCACAAAGGCAGCATAGTACTCCTTCTCAATGTTAACTTCTCCATAATCTTTAGCAAAATTACGCACAGCTCGACATAAATATGGATATAGTCTAAATGAAATAAACACACATACATGTACACACATACATGTACACACATACATGTACACACATACATGTACACACATACATGTACACACATACATGTACACACATACATGTACACACATACATGTACACACATACATGTACACACACATACATGTACACACATACATGTACACACATACATGTACACACATACATGTACACACATACATGTACACACATACATGTACACACATACATGTACACACATACATGTACACACATACATGTACACACATACATGTACACACATACATGTACACACATACATGTACACACATACATGTACACACATACATGTACACACACATACATGTACACACATACATGTACACACACATACAGACATATATATATATATATATATATATATGTACAGGCATATACAAATACATGTACATACATACATGTACACACACATACATACGTACAGACATATATATATGTACAGGCATATACAAATACATGTACATACATACATGTACACACACATACATACGTACAGACATATATATATATATATGTACAGGCATATACAAATACATGTACATATACACACACAAAGCAATAAAGGCATCACATTTCCTTCCTTGTTGCTTACACACCGATAATAGTGTTCCTGAATCACGTTAGCTAATCTTGTTGAATACTCCTCTAGATCTTGAAAACTAATGGTAAGTGTATTCCTCTCAGGCCGACCTAACTCCTTAGCATCAGGTAAGTACTTCAGCTCACCATCTTCGGTACACCTAGTTCAAACAATATAGAGTGTGTATGTACATATGTGTGCGTCTGGAATTACCCCTCTAGAAAATCTTGGAATAATTTTTGCACTCTGTGACCCAATTCATCTTTAACAAGAGGTTGAGTTGTCTGTACTCTATCTGAAACATCCATATTCCCACCTTCTGTACACTTTTTACCACCCTTTTGTTGACACTTCCCGCCAGTGGCCGGCAGTGGGTACTAGAATGTATCTGATTGGTCAGTTAGTTGAAGGTAGGAGGTGCCATGTAGTCACATGGTATTATGTGGGTGTGGCACCTTGAGCTTGGAAGATCAGCACATAATGTCATTTCAGTGCCAGAAAGATTCTTACCTTCAGACATTTAAGAGTAAAGTTGTTTCCTGCACGCCTTCTAAACTAGATGGCATAGATGGATATGAGATTGTAATGGAGGATACAATCCTCTTTCCTGAAGGTGGAGGACAGGTTTGATTAGCAGTTTCATTAACCAGATCCATACCAAGGGAAAGAGTTTGGTTGCATGTTATATATTAGTTCCAGCATAGGAAAAGCTTTGACAATCATTACATGTCTCTATTCAGTATGGGTGTGTTTGTGTGTCTGTAATACGTTGGCATAAAGTTGTCAGGAACTACATGGCTTTCTTAAGACAAACTGTTGTATACTGTGTATTCCATGTTGCTAAAAATTAATAAGTAATACCAGGTCATGTGATCTAATATGTCATTCTAAGTTTTCAACAATCTGATTGGCTACTTTATCACATGACTGCATACAAACATCACGAAATGCATAGTATCATGCAACCAGGCCCTTTTCAGAATGGGTCTGGTGAGCAAGTTTGATATTGTTTGTTTTATTATTATAACTCTTCCTCATAGCCTGATGATCGTGGAAAGGTACAGAGACATTTGATTGGACGATCAACTTGTATATATGTTTGTATGTGTATAGATAGATGGAATTGATGTAAAGCGTGTTGAAAGAAGGGGCGGAGATGCAATTCACTTTTTATGTCATCCAATTGAAGAGGGTAAAGTGGTTGAGATGAATGTTGATTGGATTAGAAGATTTGACCACATGCAACAACACTCCGGTATCTATAATTAGTTTCTGATTAATGACATCATGTTGCTATATTTAGAACAATGTCCTTTATTTACCACCATTGTGTTACTATATTTAGAACAGTGTACCACTATTGTGTTACTATAATTAGAACAATGTACTATATTTAGTACCATTGTGTTACTATAATTATTTAGAACAATGTACTATATTTAGCACCATTGTGTTACTATATTTAGAACAATGTTCACTTGTACTTATATTCAGCATATAATTATATATTTTTTATTCATTCTGTTTCCAGGACAACATCTAATTACAGCTATAACAGATGATATGTATGGATACAAGACTACATCATGGTAATCATAATCCTTTCTCTTGTATCCTCATCCACTCATTATCCTATTCCAGGAACTTAGCTATCGGCCAGGAACACAAGTGTCACATAGAACTAAACACAAAGACACTCACTCATCAACAAATTCAAGCTATCGAAGACAGATGTAATGAATGTATCAGGCAGCATTTATCAATGACTCCAAGATGGCTGGAGCCAGACTCTGAAGAATTAGAGGATGTATGTATCTATAGTACATGTACATGACACATTGATATTGTCTATCACAAAACACATCTGCCTATGTATAATCCTTTGTCTGTACTTATAGGTTCGATCTAGAGGCTTACCGGATGACTTTGTGGGTAGAGTGAGGGTAGTGGACATTGAAGGTAAGCCACACCTATTTAATTACAATTATATTGTCCCTTTATATCTAGGTATTGAGTCTAATATGTGTTGTGGAACTCATGTTAAGAATCTCAGTGATATTCAATGTGTTAAGCTTCTACATACTGAACTAAAGAAAGGAATGACTCTGTTGTATTTCATCACTGGAGACAGAGTGCTTCAGTATTTACAGCGATGTACACAGGTAGAGAAAGAGCTTACGAAACTTCTCAGGTACACATGGTGTAGTCAATCAATTAATCATATCTATTATATTCATCTATCTATCTATCCATCCATCAATCTATCCATCCATCCATCTATTCATCCATCCATCCATTCATCTATCCATCCATTCATCTATCCATCCATTCATCCATTCATCTATCCATCCATTCATCTATCCATCTATTTATCTATCCATCCATTCATCCATTCATCTATCCATCCATTCATCTATCCATCCATTCATCTATCCATCTATTTATCTATCTATCTATTGCAGCACAGGGCTTGATGAACATACTGAAGCTGTTGAAAGAACATTAAAAAATCAGAAACAATCAGCGAAAGTGGGTGTGTCCTTCCTCATTCATTAATTATCATTCTTAAACATCTCGTTAGGTCATAAGAAATCAACTTAGAGAAATAGCTCAGTTGATCTCGTTTCGTCATCTACATTCCGATCCCCTAGATCCAGTTGCCATGGTACACAAAGATGAGGGTGATAATGAATTTATGAATATCATAGCTTCTGAACTGACACCACATGTATGTTCAATGGAGTTTAATAATGGGGTGTGGTTTTAATGTCTTTTAATATATAGAATATATTGGTGTTTGTTACTGTCGGTGCTGATAAGGGGTGTGGTCAGTTTTTATTAGCTGGTGATGAGACTATGGTGAACGAGCTGGGACCTCAGTAAGTTAAGATAATGACCTCAAACCTTTTCAACAATCTTTACATATAATCATTCTTCCCATTGTTTTTTGTGATTGTTAAATTTCAATCCATTGCTTCATTATTGAGTTACAGTATAATCGTGTATTAACCTTATGATATTAAACTATACACTATATTACATATAAGTTATTGAGTTACAGTATAATCGTGTATTAACCTTATGACATTAAACTATACACTATATTACATATAAATTATTGAGTTACAGTATAATCATGTATTAACCTTATGACATTAAACTATACACTATATTACATATAAAGTTCCTAATTTGAGGTTATTGGAATGTGTTAATAGACTGTATATAATATATTTTTAATACTTTGTTTTATACAGAATTGCTAGTCTACTGGATGGTCGTGGCGGAGGTCGCAAAGGTCGTTATCAAGGCAAAGCTAATAAACTTCAAAATCGTTCTCAAGTTGAAAAATTATTAAGAGAAAGATATCATTTTAGTTAATTAAAATTATTAAAATTAAGGAAAAATAAATTATATATAATTATTATATAATTTATAATAATAATATATATTTTACCTACAGGATGAGGTGTTTGTTGTGATAAACTATATATATATAATTATATTATAATACATGAATATATACATACACTGTACATCAGGTGATGTAATGAATATCGGAAACAATACGCTGTTGATATTGGTGTGATCTTACAGTGTGGTTTGATGATCGCTTGTACTATTGTTAAACTTTTTGTAACTTTGTGTGAATACAAAGGTCTTTAAGTGGACTAATAACAAGTGAGTGTGTTATCAAACAAGATCAAACATAGTGCATGCATTCTGTTAATCGATCATCTATCTATGTGATCTATCCATAAATAGATACACACCATTGATAGTACTTATAAACTATATTATATATATATATACAGCAGCATGGTTGATGATGGCCTTGAGGGATCTATGATCAGGAATCCCTGGCTGACAATTTGTAATGTGTTGTGGGGTAACAGGCTAGCTGCAATTCCTCATAACATCTCCACCGGACCTGTATTATTTTCATCTCTCTGGTCTTCTGGAGAGACATTTACAGAACTATATCGTCTTGGAAGAATGGAAAATTCGTTATATGATATTGTCATGTTGTTGTTGAGTAGTAATACCATTAGGCCATTAGAAGCTATGCTTAATGAAGGGATACTGACGTGGGATAGAAAGTAAATAACATAATTTCAGACAAATGGACATGTTTACTTGTGTATGAACAAATAGTATCAGACCTGATGAATACAAGTACACTTCCTGCTAGTTTGTATGTAGCATGTACAATATAATTCAAAAATGATGTAAGCATTTAAAAATTTAATAACAAATATACAATATTAATGTAAGGGGGCATCTCCAAACTGAAATTTGTATCCTTAATGTCATAGTGACGCTAAGGGGGTGGGGGGTTGTGCACGTGATGCTAAACATTTAAAAGAAAGGAAGCACATGCTAGTATGATACACTGGAGTATTCGATCACTCATGACGTTAAGAGGAGGGGCGTGGGGGGGGTCTTGCAGTAGTGTCTCTGACGTTAAGCGTACAAGCTTGAGATGCCCCCTAAATATCATGTAGATTTCTTATTTATAGAATTATAGTTTTATGCACGCAGAGGTACACACAAAATTATATACGTTGTACATGAAAATTCATGTGCCTAGCATGCTAGTAAAAGGTGTAGAAACAATTAACAAACATAACAAACAAGCAGCCACAATGGCTAAGAGAATTCATAAAACATAGCCACAAAGAGCTTAGAAATATTAAAGCGCCACCGTGGCTTAGAAAATGTACACACACAAACATATACTGTTACAGAATTTTGGTATGGGATTCTGTTTTATGATATTCTATTCTCGTGTTAGGTTTCATGGGGATGTGACTTTAGCTCATTTAGTGTGTGCTCTTAATTCTGTTGCAGCTCAACTCATGTTTAAAAACACACCTCAAAATGGATTGTGGACAACCAAAGATCATCAAGGTTATTATGATATGAATATAGGGCTATCTGATAAAGGGATATGTAACTACATCTCATGGGCGCAGATAGTCTTTGTAGCTTAGAAAAGATTGTGGCCACTCATGAGCAATATCCTGTCTACAAACACAGGCTGTATGTCATGAGTGTTATATAATAACTGATATACCTTCTTGAGAACTGATAATTTGTAACAAAAATTCAATTATGTCTATTTTAAACTAATTATACCTATATACAAACAGTTGTGGTATTTATAGTACTTAACATCATATATGTCATGAATGTTACCATAGTTACGATAGATTTAGTATAAATTTTAGTCATTAAATAATAATAATAATACCGTCCTTCCCGTTATTTTTTGTGTATGTCAAATTTCAATCCATTACTTCATTATTAAGTTACAGTATAATCATGTATTAACCTTATGACATTAAACTATACACTATAGTACATATAAGTTATTGAGTTACAGTATAATCATGTATTAACCTTATGACATTAAACTATACACTATATTACATATAAGTTATTGAGTTACAGTATAATCATGTATTAACGTTATGACATTAAACTATACACTATATTACATATAAGTTATTGAGTTATAGTATAATCATGTATTAACCTTATGACATTAAACTATACACTATATTACATATAAGTTATTGAGTTATAGTATAATCATGTATTAACCTTATGACATTAAACTATACACTATAGTACATATAAGTTATTGAGTTACAGTATAATCATGTATTAATGTTATGACATTAAACTATACACTATATTACATATAAGTTATTGAGTTATAGTATAATCATGTATTAACCTTATGACATTAAACTATACACTATAGTACATATAAGTTATTGAGTTACAGTATAATCATGTATTAACCTTATGACATTAAACTATACACTATAGTACATATAAAGTCATCACATCCTAATTTTGAGGTCATCATTAATGTGAACAGTGCATAGTAGTTGTTCTTATGTTTTGTTTTCATTACACCTCGTGATGTTATAATTCTTTTAATTGTTATTTCAAGTTACTGCATAACTTTCAACCACCTCAGCTAGTAGCAACTACTTCAGCACTTGAAGTGCTGACGGTTGTCTGGTTGTCATAGCTCAATGGTGAGAACACTGATGGCTAACGTCAGTGGTCCTGGGTTTGGTTCCCATTGACTACCACCATTTATTTCAATTTCTCTTTCAGCCTTATTCATAGAATTTAGCGTTTAGTTCAGCAATTATTATAGGATAATAAGAAATTATCTCTTTTCATCTCCCTCTTCCTTCCTTCCTCCTCCTCCTCCTCCTCCTCCTCCTCTTCCTCTTCCTCCTCCTCCTCCTCCTCCTCCTCCTCCTCCTCCTCCTCCCACCCTCTCCTTTCTCTCATATAGATCAAGATCCATTAGCTGTGTGTTTTTCAGCAGAACTAAGAAAAAGTATTTCTAAACATGTCAAAGGATTGAATGGAAAACACAAAAATACAGTAAGCTAGATCTCTAATTATGATGTCATGTGATGTAATATGATGTCATGTTTTATTTAGCCTATTACAGATCTTGAACTATCTTTGGAAATAAAGCAACAAATATTTGACTTGGCTTCATCTCCTGAAGGCTTGTATGATCTTGCTATTCTCCTACAGGTCACATGACATGCATATGAAACTAATTAATATTCATAAATCAATTCATAATTAAATTTATCATTAAATATTCATTAAACTAATTAATGAATTATTCATAGATGATTTAATTAATATAAATTATGCCATTGTTAATGAATAGTTCATGTCATCAAAGATACCATAAAGTTTGTGAATATTCATGAATATTATTAATATTTTAATTAAATAGAAATATGAGTTTGATGTGAATCAGGAGAAGAATGAAAAAGGAGACCTGTTGATACACACTGTAGTGGAAGGAGGTAAATTTAATTATTATAATTATTATATTCTCACAGCACCATCCTCATTCTTTATCTTAACTTCTCTAATGCCTCATTCTAATTCTTTATTTCATACCCATTCCACCATTCTCAAATACCACATTCCTAATCTCATTATTATCCTATCCTCTTCTTCCCTTCCTCTCCTCTATGCCAGGATTGCCTTGTTTAGCTCACTTGTTCTATATTGTGAATCAACATCGGGCTGATGTAACTCTCCCTAATGACCAGGGACTCACTCCTGTCTGTTTGGCCACTCAAATTGGAGATGAAAAGCTAACTGAGTTGTTCATATGTGTGTTTGGAGCTGGTGTTAACAGCGCAGATATAAATGAAAAATGGACTCCATTACACTTTGCTGCAAGATACAATCATCCGAATTTAATCAGGTTATTAATTTATTTATAGTAACACTGGCTATTCTATTATTAGTAACACTGTAATTAGTCTATTAATAGTAACATTGACTATTCTATTATTAGTAACACTGTAATTAGTCTATTAATAGCAACACTGGCTATTCTATTATTAGTAACACTGTAATTAGTAACACTGGCTATGCTATTATTAGTAACACTGTGATTACTAACACTGGCTATTCTATTATTAGTAACATAGTAGCTATCCTCTTAATACTAACATAGTAGTTATGGTAACACATCTCCCGCATTGCAGAATATGTAGCTCAAAAGTTTGGAGCAGAAGAGTGTCAGCAATTACTATCACATCACATTGAAGAGAGAGGTAACAGACTAGCTGAACAAGCTAATGAGGTAACATATATTCTACTATATCTGGCTATCACTATCTGTCTATCTGTCTGTCTGTAAGTCCATCTATCTCTCTGTCTATCTGTCTGTAAGTCCATCTATCTATCTCTGTCTATCCGTCTGTAAGTCCATCTATCTCTCTGTCTATCTGTCTTTAAGTCCATCTATCTCTATCTATCTGTCTGTCTGTCTGTCTGTCTGTCTGTCTGTCTGTCTGTCTGTCTGTCTGTCTGTCTGTCTGTCTGTCTGTCTGTCTGTCTGTCTGTCTGTCTGTCTGTCTGTCTGTCTGTCTGTCTGTCTGTCTGTCTGTCTGTCTGTCTGTCTGTCTGTCTGTCTGTCTGTCTGTCTGTCTGTCTGTCTGTCTGTCTGTCTGTCTGTCTGTCTGTCTGTCTGTCTGTCTGTCTGTCTGTCTGTCTGTCTGTCTGTCTGTCTGTCTGTCTGTCTGTCTGTCTGTCTGTCTGTCTGTCTGTCTGTCTGTCTGTCTGTCTGTCTGTCTGTCTGTCTGTCTGTCTGTCTGTCTGTCTGTCTGTCTGTCTGTCTGTCTGTCTGTCTGTCTGTCTGTCTGTCTGTCTGTCTGTCTGTCTGTCTGTCTGTCTGTCTGTCTGTCTGTCTGTCTGTCTGTCTGTCTGTCTGTCTGTCTGTCTGTCTGTCTGTCTGTCTGTCTGTCTGTCTGTCTGTCTGTCTGTCTGTCTGTCTGTCTGTCTGTCTGTCTGTCTGTCTGTCTGTCTGTCTGTCTGTCTGTCTGTCTGTCTGTCTGTCTGTCTGTCTGTCTGTCTGTCTGTCTGTCTGTCTGTCTGTCTGTCTGTCTGTCTGTCTGTCTGTCTGTCTGTCTGTCTGTCTGTCTGTCTGTCTGTCTGTCTGTCTGTCTGTCTGTCTGTCTGTCTGTCTGTCTGTCTGTCTGTCTGTCTGTCTGTCTGTCTGTCTGTCTGTCTGTCTGTCTGTCTGTCTGTCTGTCTGTCTGTCTGTCTGTCTGTCTGTCTGTCTGTCTGTCTGTCTGTCTGTCTGTCTGTCTGTCTGTCTGTCTGTCTGTCTGTCTGTCTGTCTGTCTGTCTGTCTGTCTGTCTGTCTGTCTGTCTGTCTGTCTGTCTGTCTGTCTGTCTGTCTGTCTGTCTGTCTGTCTGTCTGTCTGTCTGTCTGTCTGTCTGTCTGTCTGTCTGTCTGTCTGTCTGTCTGTCTGTCTGTCTGTCTGTCTGTCTGTCTGTCTGTCTGTCTGTCTGTCTGTCTGTCTGTCTGTCTGTCTGTCTGTCTGTCTGTCTGTCTGTCTGTCTGTCTGTCTGTCTGTCTGTCTGTCTGTCTGTCTGTCTGTCTGTCTGTCTGTCTGTCTGTCTGTCTGTCTGTCTGTCTGTCTGTCTGTCTGTCTGTCTGTCTGTCTGTCTGTCTGTCTGTCTGTCTGTCTGTCTGTCTGTCTGTCTGTCTGTCTGTCTGTCTGTCTGTCTGTCTGTCTGTCTGTCTGTCTGTCTGTCTGTCTGTCTGTCTGTCTGTCTGTCTGTCTGTCTGTCTGTCTGTCTGTCTGTCTGTCTGTCTGTCTGTCTGTCTGTCTGTCTGTCTGTCTGTCTGTCTGTCTGTCTGTCTGTCTGTCTGTCTGTCTGTCTGTCTGTCTGTCTGTCTGTCTGTCTGTCTGTCTGTCTGTCTGTCTGTCTGTCTGTCTGTCTGTCTGTCTGTCTGTCTGTCTGTCTGTCTGTCTGTCTGTCTGTCTGTCTGTCTGTCTGTCTGTCTGTCTGTCTGTCTGTCTGTCTGTCTGTCTGTCTGTCTGTCTGTCTGTCTGTCTGTCTGTCTGTCTGTCTGTCTGTCTGTCTGTCTGTCTGTCTGTCTGTCTGTCTGTCTGTCTGTCTGTCTGTCTGTCTGTCTGTCTGTCTGTCTGTCTGTCTGTCTGTCTGTCTGTCTGTCTGTCTGTCTGTCTGTCTGTCTGTCTGTCTGTCTGTCTGTCTGTCTGTCTGTCTGTCTGTCTGTCTGTCTGTCTGTCTGTCTGTCTGTCTGTCTGTCTGTCTGTCTGTCTGTCTGTCTGTCTGTCTGTCTGTCTGTCTGTCTGTCTGTCTGTCTGTCTGTCTGTCTGTCTGTCTGTCTGTCTGTCTGTCTGTCTGTCTGTCTGTCTGTCTGTCTGTCTGTCTGTCTGTCTGTCTGTCTGTCTGTCTGTCTGTCTGTCTGTCTGTCTGTCTGTCTGTCTGTCTGTCTGTCTGTCTGTCTGTCTGTCTGTCTGTCTGTCTGTCTGTCTGTCTGTCTGTCTGTCTGTCTGTCTGTCTGTCTGTCTGTCTGTCTGTCTGTCTGTCTGTCTGTCTGTCTGTCTGTCTGTCTGTCTGTCTGTCTGTCTGTCTGTCTGTCTGTCTGTCTGTCTGTCTGTCTGTCTGTCTGTCTGTCTGTCTGTCTGTCTGTCTGTCTGTCTGTCTGTCTGTCTGTCTGTCTGTCTGTCTGTCTGTCTGTCTGTCTGTCTGTCTGTCTGTCTGTCTGTCTGTCTGTCTGTCTGTCTGTCTGTCTGTCTGTCTGTCTGTCTGTCTGTCTGTCTGTCTGTCTGTCTGTCTGTCTGTCTGTCTGTCTGTCTGTCTGTCTGTCTGTCTGTCTGTCTGTCTGTCTGTCTGTCTGTCTGTCTGTCTGTCTGTCTGTCTGTCTGTCTGTCTGTCTGTCTGTCTGTCTGTCTGTCTGTCTGTCTGTCTGTCTGTCTGTCTGTCTGTCTGTCTGTCTGTCTGTCTGTCTGTCTGTCTGTCTGTCTGTCTGTCTGTCTGTCTGTCTGTCTGTAACTCCTAGTAGTGGACATAGACTATATTCATCTCGTTACAGGGTACATTGAATACAGAGAGGCTATTTCCATCTGATATCTCGTATGTGACCGCTGACGGTTTCACTCTATTAATGAAAGCAGTACTTGGGAACCAACCATCTACTGTACGAGATCTAATTAACAAAAATGGCTGTCCAATTAATTGTAGACAGTTAAAAGTATGTACATATTATAATTGTATTTATAGTCACTATATAAATCATGAAATAGTTGCTTCAACTAAATCTTCTTCTGCAAACATCTCTCTTGTTGATCAATAACATGTTCTCATCATCATTTTCACATTCAATCCATTGCTTCATTTTCATGTATTAACCTTATGACATTAAACTATACACTATATTACATATAAGTTATTGAGTTACAGTATAATCATGTATTAACCTTATGAGATTAAACTATACACTATATTACATATAAGTTATTGAGTTACAGTATAATCATGTATTAACCTTATGACATTAAACTATACACTAATGTGGAAGTGGGTATTTAATTTTGTTGCACACCATCTCAATCTTGTTCCTGTGCTTTTTTCTTTCATTTTCTAAAATTATTCTTGTTACATTAACTACCAGGTGGATAATCTTAAAACAGCTTTATCCATAGCAGCTGAAAATGGATTCAGTGAATGTCTTCGTATTCTATTAGAGTAAGTTATATATAATATATTATATATATATACATATATATATATACATATATATATATATATATATATATATATATATATATATTATATATATAATACACATATATACATAAATACATGTACACATACATGTACACATACATACTTACATACATACTTACATACATACATACATACATACATACATGTACATACATACATACATACATCAATACACACACGCTACATACACACATACACATGTACATCTGTCTATCTACGAAATGTCATTTCTTTTTACAAGGGCTGGTGCTAACCCTTCTATTGAGGACAGTATGAAATGGTTACCTCTTCATCATGCTACTGATAATAATCATAAAGAATGTGTGAGGATAATACTATCACATCAGAAAGGACTCACTGGTCTAAAATTAGCTCAGAGCTTAGCTGGAAAAAATGCACGAGCTGATATTACACAATGTATATGTGATGCTATGAGCAGGTACGTAATATTATTAATGTACTACAAATTCTAATAAAATAGAGGTTATATGAAACATTTTTGTGGTTAATTATTTATTCATGAAAGGGTGTGGTCAATTATAATGACTATTCTTCAAACTGTGCCACTAGTAAATAAAGACATGTGAAAGATTCCTTGATCAACTTCTCTTTTCTCTCCTCTCCTTATAGACGTCAAAAAGACATTGTCAATCCAACCCTCTTTGATATTGCTATATCAGGAGATAAAGATGGTCTCTATCAATTACTTGAAGATGGTGATGACGTTAACCCCTCAGTAAGGATAAGCCACACCCTTAACCACACCCCTTTATTATTGATTTTAATTAGAATGATGTATCAGATTGGCCCCTTTTTATTGCAGCTGGTTTTGGACACTTAGAAGTTGTTAAGTTGCTATTTGAGGTATGCGAAATATATATTTTTTATTAACTAGTAATAATCACACACACACACACACACACACACACACACAGTCTGGGGGATTTGTTGTAAAGCGTCACAGATTGAACCTCTCCACTCCCCTACACACAGCTGCCAGAGGTGGTCACGTTGAGGTCATAAGGTATTGCAATATTCATTTATATGCCTCTATCTATATACACATGTATATAGCTATCTATGTATCTAATTATCTATCTATCTATAATCTATCCATTTATCTATTCATCTAATTATTTATCCATCCACGTATATATCTATCTATTCATTCATCCATCTATCTATCCATTCATATATCTATCAATCTATCTATCTATCTATCCATCCATCTATCCATCCATTCATCCATCCATCCATTCATCTATACATCCATCTATACATCTGTCTATCCATCTATTAATTCATCCATCTATCTATCTATTGATCAATTGTTAATTTTAAAGGTTCCTTTTGGATTTCTGTCGACCAAACAAACAAACATATCATTCTGAAGATATTCATAAATCTTATCTTGATATTAACGAGAAAAATGCCATGGGGATGACCCCTCTTGAACTTGCTGCATCACTAGGACACATGCCTGTAGTTCGGTGAGTATATGTAACTAAACCCCCTTTTAGTAAGGCATTGTGACTTTTAGTTAATTAAACTATAACTAAATTACAAGTCTATTGTAATAACTATAACTAACTAAAATGAAAAATTGGCACTTAGTTAGTTAATTAAAACTAAAACCCTTTTAGTAAACCTAATATTAATTAACTATAACTATAACTATAACTAAATTGACGTAGGCATGTACAGTGTTACTAATAATAGATTAGGTGTGTACAGTGTTACTAATAATAGATTAGGTGTGTACAGTGTTACTAATAATAGATTAGGTGTGTACAGTGTTACTAATAATAGATTAGGTGTGTACAGTGTTACTAATAATAGATTAGGTGTGTACAGTGTTACTAATAATAGATTAGGTATATACAGTGTTACTAATAATAGATTAGGTGTGTACAGTGTTACTAATAATAGATTAGGTGTGTACAGTGTTACTAATAATAGATTAGGTGTGTACAGTGTTACTAATAATAGATTAGGCGTGTACAGTGTTACTAATAATAATTGGGTGTGTACAGTGTTACTAATAATAGATTGGGTGTGTACAGTGTTATTAATAATAGATTGGGTGTGTACAGTGTTACTAATAATAGATTAGGTATATACAGTGTTACTAATAATAGATTAGGTGTGTACGTACAGTGTTACTAATAATAGATTGGGTGTGTACAGTGTTACTAATAATAGAGTGGGTGTGTACAGTGTTACTAATAATAAATTAGGAGTGTTACTAATAATAGATTAGGTATTTACAGTGTTACTAATAATAGATGGGTGTTGATCACTCACACTACACCTCCACAGTTAATTAGTAGATATATTGTGACAAAACTAAATTATGAATGTACTTATAATTCTTGATGCAGTGTGCTATTGGATAATGGTGCTGTTACCACACTTCCTGATTCAAATGGATGTTTGTTGACCTGTCCAGCATTTTGTGGAATTCAGTTTTTTATTGAGAGTCGACGGAAAGAAC
>OX345648.1:400000-405000 GCA_947044365.1 Petrosia ficiformis
ATTCTGAATCTTGTACTATTACTGGAGCTAGTAGGACTAATAAACCTCCCGATTCTGTTCCCGTTATTAAACAACCTTTGACAGATATTCTGGTGAGTGTGGGTGTGTGAGTCTGTGTGTCTGTATCACTATTTATGCATGTGTGTGTGTATGTGTGTATGTGCCTATTTTTTGATGTTTCTTTAAAATTATTATATAGTATAGTACAGTCTAATACCGTTGCATACACTATGTACTGCCATTACACATCTTGTTATATATCTATTCTTCCCAGATGTTTGCTTATGAGGCATATCAATGGATATTCTCAATATTCACATTTGGAACTAATATAGGACTTAAATTTCTATTTTCCCTCGACATTATGGAGCCTTACAACAGAGTAGCAATTAGTTGGGAGGTATTCAATATCCCTCACTACATAGCTCCGAACCATCGAGAAGGAGAGATTGCTGTGCCTTTTGAGAATTGTGTCAATGCTGTTCAAGAGCTGGCAAGAGTGAAAAGAGATCTTAATATTCCTGTGAATCATATTGTTGAGGTAAGCAAAGAAAGAGAGTTGTGGAAACTATTATTACTAGCCGATGTAGAGAATACATTATCATGAACTGTTAACAAGTAAGAAGAATAGACAAACAATTTATCATCAATGATTATTTTCCTCACAGAGAGATCATATGGATACTGTTTTCTCAATTTTAATACAACATAGATAGAGAACGTTAAGTGTACATACTACACAAAATGTTTGAGAGTAGAGCTGGGCCCAGTTCTCTAGTCCATGCAACACTGAGCAGTTCCCATCATATTAATACTGCTGCTCGGTGTTGTATCACTTCAGTAGTACACTGAATGCCTGACCCATAGCCACTAGTGACCCAGTGATAGAGCAACACTGAGCAGTTCCCATTATTCCTGCTCATTGTTGTATCACTTCAGTAGTACACTGAATGCCTGACCACTTAGCCAACTACTGACCCAATGATACAATACACATTACATACTCCTAAATATCTTCTTCATAGATACGGTTTGTAAAGAAAGATAACATTTGGATGAGTAATGAATACGAAACAGATACATGTCATATCACTGTGCTGATGTACAATCCATCTCTTTATAATTGGAACTTATATACTAATGAATTTTATAAAGCCACTCTAAAGTATAAAGGTCGTCCACACTGGGGTAAGTCATTCAACATGACACCAGAAGAGGTTACTGAACTATATCCAAAATTTCAAGAGTTTCTGAATGTAAGGAAGAGATTGGATCCTAATGGAGTATTTCTGAATGAAGTTGCTAGAGACAGTTTTGGACTTTAATTTTGTGGATTAAAATCTTGATAGATAGATAGACTTTTAGAGTTTCTTATTTTATTATTATTATTATAATTTATTATATAATAAATAAAAACAAGGCTGTCTGTCACGTGGGATCGAACCAGGGTCTTCTCATTAGCAGCAGCAATGGGATTGAAACTTCTTTTTTTTTCTACTGCTTTGGTAATGGTTGCTTGGTTTAATTCTCATCTTCATAGTATAAAAAATGAAGATCCTCCAGCCTGCAACTTTGGTAAGTAAAAAACACTTTTATACAGGGACAATAAAATTATTTGTTATTAATTAATTATTATAATATTTATTTATTTAGTTTACAGATCAAATATTGTTATTATTTATTGTTAATATTTTGTTTATAGATGGTGAGTATTGTTTTAATCATGATAAATTGTACACTCCATCTTCACTACATGAGATACAAACATTGATGAAACGTGTTCATGATGAAGGACGTACTATTCGAATACTTGGAACAGGGCACTCGAGATCGGCCATTGCTCATTCAGAGGATCTTTACATATCGTTAAATAACTATCGTGGTTTAGTTAATATCGATAAAAATAAAATGGTTGCTACTTTTCGTGGAGGCACTAGATTGTACGAGATCATTGAAGAGCTAGAAAAGAATGGATTCTCACTGAGTATCTTACCGGCCATTGCAGATCAAACTATCTCAGGTGCCTTGGCAACAGGTATGTGTATTTTGAATCTAGCTTGGTGTTTTTAGTTAACTATAACTACCAGTCTATTGTAACTAACTAAATTGAAAAATGGTCAATAATAAGTAATTTTAATTAAACCCTTTTATCAATTCTAATAATATTTTAGTTAATTACGTATAACTAAGCTAGAAACGATTCATACTATAACTAAAGTTGGTCTATTTTAAACTAAAACAACACCTGACTACTGGGATTCTATTTTGACTAATTTAATATATGTATGTCAGGGATGTGGTTAATTACCTGGGTAACTGAGTTACTTAATATTACCATCACTATTACATCTAAGGGTGTGATGTCTGGTAATAAAATCTAACATAATACTTTACCATCTAACATAATACTTTACCAGGCCTTCACACACAAGTGCCCTTAATTTACACTTTACCAGGGCCCTAGCTCTCTCATGTATACATGTTTTATTTCATTTACTATACAGCCACTCATGGTAGTGGAGTACATTATGGGAATCTGGCTTCATTTTTAACAAGCTTACAGATGGTTACAGCTACTGGAGAGGTTGGAATAAAACTCAATACTATTAATTTTTATTTAATCTAATCACAGGTCTTGTCTATCACTCCTGAGTCAGACTCAGACCTATTCCATGCAGCTGGTGTCAGTCTGGGTCTACTAGGTATAATTACTGAGGTCACACTTAAATATGAATCTATTTTTAATCTGGAAGAGAGTCGTGTATCATATAACTTAACATACTGTATTGAGAATATGAATGAATTATCTAAAAGTGCAGAATATGTTAAATTATGGGTGGAGCTTAATTCTGAATCTTGTTATGTTTATTCTGCCAGCAAAATGAATAGTCCCATTAAAAACAATGTATCGGACTTTATAAGTGGAAGTAAAGTGAGCTGTATGTAATATGTATGTTTGTATGTACATACGTGTATGTTTGTATGTGTGTATGTATGTATGATGCATGTATGTATGTATGTACATGTGTATATGGATGTATGTATGCATGTATGATGTATGTAT
Organism: Petrosia ficiformis; assembly: GCA_947044365.1. NCBI lineage: Eukaryota > Metazoa > Porifera > Demospongiae > Haplosclerida > Petrosiidae > Petrosia > Petrosia ficiformis. The sequence goes on from OX345648.1 coordinate 403,065, forward strand.
GTATGAATATATGTATATAATATATGGATGTATGTATGTGTGTATGTATGTATGTATGTACATGCATATATGTATTGATGTACGTATGTATGTACATACTTATATATATGTACATGCGTATATGTATGTGTGTATATACATATGTATGTATGCATGTGTTTTATTGTTTTGTCTCTCTCTCTCTCTCTCTCTCTCTCTCTCTCTCATTAGATGGTGATTTGGGAAGTATTTCAGTGGATTTTCTCATTTATACCATCTCTTACTACTCATGGAATGAAGCTACTCTTCTCTACAGACTTTTTCTTTTCTCCTTATCGTCGGGTTGTTAAAAATAAAGATGCATTTATTGACACACACTACATGTCACCAAACAAACAAGCAGAGATTTCAGTCCCTGTAGAACATTGTCAAGATGCATTTAGAGAGCTGATAAAAGTTGTCAATGCATTTAATGTCCCTCTGAACCACATTGTTGAGGTGATGTGATTTGTATGGTGGTAATCTATAGTATTAAATGTCCATAATTCATGTGTACATATATATGTTCGTACATATGTACATACATACATGCATACATACATACATACATATATACATACATACACATATAACATACATGTATACATACATACATAATGCATACATATATACATACATAACTGCATACATACATACATACATACATACATACATACATACATACATACATACATACATACATACATGTACATACATACATACATACATACATACATACATACATACATACATACATACATACATACATACATACATACATACATACATACATACATACATACATACATACATACATACATACATACATACATACATACATACATACATACAGGTACGTTTTGTCAAACAGGACTTATTTTGGATGAGTAATAATTACAAAGTAGATTCGTGTCATATAACAAAAATGATCTATAATCCTTCTGAATATTATTGGAATACGTATAAAAATGAATTTTATAAAGCCACTCTAAAGTATAAAGGTCGTCCACACTGGGGTAAGTCATTCAACATGACACCAGAAGAGGTTGATGAACTATATCCAAAATTTCAAGAGTTTCTGAATGTAAGGAAGAGATTGGATCCTAATGGAGTTTTTCTGAATCAGTTAATGAAAGATACATTTGGAATATAATGTACTTTTTATATTAAAACTGTCATTTGTATTCATTTCTGCTGTTATATAATTATAATTATGAAATTTTATCCGCGTATTAACCCGCCTTGCGCATAAATTTAGGGGGCGAAAATTGCAGTGCAAGGTTGCGAGACAGAATGCCAACCGATGAATTGAAGTTTGAGATTCAAGAAAAGCCATCATGGAGGGCTGGATCCGGTGCAAGAACTAGCAGTCAGCTGTTGAAAGAGATAGTTGGATGGAAGGAGAAGTTTGACAAGCTTTCACAAAAGGATAGAGAATCTTTTGAAGAATCTTTCACTCTATGTATGAACATAGAATATGTCTATCATTCTAACTTGGCTGAGGGGGTAGGGCTGCAAACCTATGAAGGAATAAAGCAATCACTTGAACGTATTCTTGGGTTAGGTGGAAGGGCCGGAGGGGAGAAAGACAGGTATGAGAAAGAAACCGTAAATACTGCAAAAGCGTTTATGCATTTACGACGTCTTCATCAAGGGATGGGAAACACAGCAAAGCTCCACATTGATGAAGTTCGTACTATTCATCAACTGCTCATGAATGAATTGCGTACAGATGCAGGCAATCTAAGAACCACCGACTCTCACCTGCGATTGCCTGATAATTCATTTCACTTTTATTGCAAACCTGAAATAGCTCAAGCCAAAACCCACAGCCTTATTGCACAGCATAACATACACATGGCTACTTTCCACATGGGAGCGAAACAGTGGAACTTAGCAGATCAGTTTTCAGTTATTA
>OX345648.1:407500-427500 GCA_947044365.1 Petrosia ficiformis
CCATTAAACTATACACTATATTACATATAAGTTATTGAGTTACAGTATAATCATGTATTAACCTTATGACATTAAACTATACACTATATTACATATAAGTTATTGAGTTACAGTATAATCATGTATTACCATTAAACTATACACTATATTACATATAAGTTATTAAGTTACAGTACAATCATGTACCTTATGACATTAAACTATACATTATATACATATACATTCATCCCATCATAATTTTGAGGTCATTATGAATGTGAACAGACTTAGCGTACCTGATAAAACTTTCTGTATCTAGCCACACCTGAATCCTCTCCTTCAGGCCATTCCTCACCAATATCTAAATGATATCTTTCCACTGCATCAGCTTCATCAAAATTGCGACGTCTAAAAATTAATAATCGTAATTATGTATGTATGTATGTATGTATGTATGTATGTATGCATGTATGTATGTATGTATGTATGTATGTATATATTATATGCATGTGTACTCACTTTAGTAATAAGACTAATGGTTTCATTTCCAAGTTCAGTTGATCTATTAAACTAGTCTCCTCGTCCAAAACATTCCCTAGAAACAAAAATATGTATGTATGCATGTGTGTATGTATGTATGTATGTATGTATGCAAGTATGTATGTATGTATGTATGTATGTATGTATGTACGTATGTATGCAAGTATGTATATATGTATGTATGTATACTCACTTGGTTTACTCTTCTCTAACGACTGGTATTGCCCACCTGTTTTAAGTTTCTATAATAAAAAAATTTATTTTAATTAAAGTATAATTGAATATCATCATTACGTACCGGTATTCCACCATATTTGGCGAATATGTCTTCCACTGCTTTGGGATATTTCAGATAATGGTCCTCAGGATACTGTATGTCTAAAAGAAAAAAATAAATGTTGTTTTAGAATTTACAATAATAACTACTTTAGTTATAGTAAGACTAACTACATATTAAAACAATCTATTCCAACCTCCCTAAAATGAGGACACCCCTGTATTAACAACACTTACAGATGTTCCAAACTGCGCTATATATTCACCCCTAAAATGAGGACACCCCTGTATTAACAACACTTACAGATGTTCCAAACTGCGCTATATATTCACCCCTGAAATGAGGACACCCCTGTATTAACAACACTTACAGATGTTCCAAACTGCGCTATATATTCACCCCTGAAATGAGGACACCCCTGTATTAACAACACTTACAGATGTTCCAAACTGCGCTATATATTCACCCCTAAAATGAGGACACCCCTGTATTAACAACACTTACAGATGTTCCAAACTGCGCTATATATTCACCCCTGAAATGAGGACACCCCTGTATTAACAACACTTACAGATGTTCCAAACTGCGCTATATATTCACCCCTGAAATGAGGACACCCCTGTATTAACAACACTTACAGATGTTCCAAACTGCGCTATATATTCACCCCTGAAATGAGGACACCCCTGTATTAACAACACTTACAGATGTTCCAAACTGCGCTATATATTCACCCCTAAAATGAGGACACCCCTGTATTAACAACACTTACAGATGTTCCAAACTGCGCTATATATTCACCCCTGAAATGAGGACACCCCTGTATTAACAACACTTACAGATGTTCCAAACTGCGCTATATATTCACCCCTGAAATGAGGACACCCCTGTATTAACAACACTTACAGATGTTCCAAACTGCGCTATATATTCACCCCTGAAATGAGGACACCCCTGTATTAACAACACTTACAGATGTTCCAAACTGCGCTATATATTCACCCCTGAAATGAGGACATCACTCTAATCAGGACGTCCCAGGGGGTCCGGAATAGACGGATACCACTAAAGTTATGTTTAATTAATGTAATTAATAAAAGGGTTTAAGTGAGCTCGCTAGTTGCTAATTGTATTATGATGTAGTCATTAAAGTAGACCTGTAGCTAAAACTTAATTACACTATGATTAACTTACTGTATGTGGCACAAATATCTCTGATAACTAATCTGACGGGTTGTGTTACATTAACCTGAGAGAGAGAGGGAGGGAGAAAGGGATGGAGGGAGAATGTGAGGGTGAGATGAAGGAAGAGAGAATGGAGATAGGAGGGAGGGAGGGAGAGAGAATGTGAGGGTGAGATGAAGGAAGGGGGACGGAGATAGAAAGGAGGGAGGGAGGGAGAGATGATGGAGATAGGAGGGAGGGAGGGATGGAGGAATGAAGTTATAACAGAACTGAAATATTGAAAATAAGGAGAATTAAAGATTTGAGCTAACTTTTACTTACCAGGAGTTGGCGTATTTCTTCATCTAGAATAATGACATTAATGAGTACATGTGTATCAATAAGATCTTTGTATCCCTATATTAAGTTTTAGTCAACTCCAATATTATAAATGACGTATTTTCTCACCAGGCCAAAATATGCTGGAGGCGTGATATTTGAAGTTTTTTCTTTCTTCACATGAGGTGGAGAGAACACAGGAGGAGGTGAATATCTTTCATACGGCACAATAGCTTCAGCTCCGGAACTTGTACTCAATGTAACACCAATACCAGCTTCCTCTGTGCGTAGATATACATGTATATGTATATAATTATACATGTATATATATATACATATATACAGTTATATACAGCAGTGCACATACATGTACATACATACATATATACATACATACATATTTACATACATACATACATACATACATATACACCTACTTACATGTATAATATACATACATACATGTATATACGTACCTTGTTCACTGCCAGAGTCTTCAATAGAACTTGGTATGGAAAGTGTAGGAGTTGGAGATAACTCTACAAAAGATATGTATTGATTACAATTTCATAATAACAGACAGAAAAGTATAAATCATTTATAATTCTAGACACCATTACCAATAAAGCGAACATGTATATATATAGCTAAAAGGTAATGCATATATGGTTTATTGACAAGGGTTGGGTGATGTTTATATTACGCTTCTAAGACAAATATTACATTAGGTACAACATGTGATTATGACATTAAAATTGCAACTTCAAATATGTACAAACAATTAAGAGACAAACTGAATTATACTCTTGTTAGTAATCTCCTTCTAACTGATATGGTGAATATATGAAGGTGTTGTACTCTTTTAAAAGGGCGATCATATTTGTGTTTGCATGTAGCTGGCTCTGTGGTACCATGGTTACCAGTGCATGTATTTCACTTACTTTTCTGTTCTGGTATCTCATCAGTATTGGTACATGTTTCAGGAGCTGATGGTTCTACATGTCATAAATACATGATATATTTATACATATGTCAACTCCTACATTTACCTGTACTCTTCAATTTACACGTCATGTGTTCCAGATATTCCTTGATTTGATCAGGTTCACTTGTAAACAGTACGTGAGAATTATCACTAGTTGTCTAAATGGATTTATTATAAAGAATGTTATATTAGTCTGAAATAATGGGACATGAGAATGAGTGTACCAGTTTGAGTCCATTCTCAAATCTCTCCCAAGTGATTTCTTCAATCGACCATTTCTTTATGAACTGAAAGTTAATAATAATAATAATAATAATGATAATATATTGATTCATATAAATTACTAACAGATATTTCCGTGCTGAAATGAGCTGAAGCTGTTAGGTATACTTCATTAGATTTCAAACATAGATACTTAGCTTTAGTTTCTTCAGTTGACTGAGAAAATACATGGGCCATGAAATAATTAATTACATACACACACACAAATATGTACACATACATAAACAGTTGCACAAACACACACATACATACACACTTACTTGGATCGGGAAGAATTTAGACATGTGTGTTTGGTGTTTAGATACTGTCTGTAGCCATTCCAGCTGGTCAATGGGCGTTGTAATATCACCATTTGTAGAATCACCATTTGAATCATTTGTTGTCTCAAATGACTAAGGGAGGAAGGAAGGGAGGGAGGGAGTGAGGGTGAGTGGGATGAGGGAGGGAGGGAGGGAGAGTGGGATGAGGGAGGGAGAGTGGGATGAGGAAGGGAGTGAGGGAGAGTGGGATTAGGGAGGGAGGGAGAGAGAAGCTGAAAGTGAGCCACAGACAAAATACACTTATTTACTTTCATGACATCAGACAGCATTTCCATTCCATCATCACTATGTATAAGAATGATGGATAATTCATTAATCTAATTCACTATACATATATTTACTTCAATGAATCTTGATCGCTGCTTGTACTAGAAAATCCAAATGAAACCTGATGGATGAATAGATAGATAGATAGATAAATAGATAGACATATATTACTAATTGATTGATATACACACACACATACAAACGTAAAATCATACATAAATATACACATGTATGTAATACATACTTACATACATACATACATACATACATACATACATACATACATACATACTCACATACATACATACATACATACATACATACATACATACTCACATACATACATACATACATACATACATACATATATACATACATACATACATACTCACATACGTACATACATACATACATATATACATACATACATACATACTCACATACATACATATATACATACATACATACATACATACATACATACTCACATACATACATACATACATACATACATACATATATACATACATACATACATACTCACATACGTACATACATACATACATATATACATACTCACATACGTACATACATACATACTCACATACATACATACATACATACATACATACATATATACATACATACATACATACTCACATACGTACATACATACATACATATATACATACTCACATACGTACATACATACATACATACATACATACATACATACATACATACATACATACATACATACATACATACATACATACATACATACTCACATACATACATACATACATACATACATACATATATACATACATACATACATACTCACATACGTACATACATACATACATATATACATACTCACATACGTACATACATACATACATACATACATACATACATACATACATACATACATACATACCGTTCTTGAATGAAGTTCAGCCTGAGTTATTTGCTTTTTTAGCTGATAGTAAAGTAATTCTTTAAGCAGTGGGTTCTTTTCAGCTTCTGTGATATCCTCATTGAAGACAAAAAACTTCTTTCTGTGAATACAATTAACTTTATCTTGGTAGTTGTCCATCCATCCATCCATCCATCCATCCATCCATCTATCCATCCATCCATCCATCCATCCATCCATCCATCCATCCATCCATCATTCATTACCTTAGCAACAAAGTGTCGCCACTTTTTATTCCTTGAGAATTAAGGGATTTTGTAGGGTCCAGCCAGCTCACTACAGAAGAAACCAACATTGTAAACAGTAATGTTTGTTTGTTTTAACATACAGCAATTATCTAACAAATATAATTGACTTACTGTGTACTATGCTGGCTCTGCTCTGGAGATGTGCAAAGGAAAGTATAATGTTTGGTAATTCTAATGTAGATTATATATTTTACCTTTTCATTTGATTGAGGTAGGGCAAGAGATAGTTCTCTAGTGTTTTCAACTCCTGTGAATGGATGGACGGATGGATGGATAGATGGATGGATGGATGGATAGATAGATAGAAAGATACATGGATGGATGGATGGATGATGAATGGATAGATGGATGGATGGAGGGTCTAATACAAACATACAAGTTTCCAGTCTATAGATGAGATATCAAGTAGTGATCTCATAATATGCTTGATATACATATACAGATCTGGCCTCACTGTACAAAGGTCTTATATTACACATGATTTCATTGTGTAATAGATATAATGGTGACCAGTATGCACGTTGTATTCAATGTCTCTCTCATACATACACTTACCTAATATCTTTCCAATTTGCTTCACTATTTCATATACTGGTAGAGCTCCATTAACCTGTGTGAATGGAATTTAGATTATTAATATTAGTTGAAATTTAATATGTACTAACTATTTTAGTTATAACTGAAACCTGTTTTAGTAAGGTATTGTGACTTTTAGTTAACTAAACTATAACTAAATTGCAAGTCCATCCATCCATCCATCCATCCATTCATCCATCCATTCATCCATCCATTCATCCATCCATCCATCCATCCATCCATCCATCTATCCATCATCCATCCATCCATCCATCCATCCATCCATCCATCCATCCATCCATCTATCCATCCATCCATCCATCTATCCATCATCCATCCATCCATCCATCCATCCATCCAACCAACCATCCATCTAACTATACACAACATTCCTTAGAAGCCTTCTTAAGTAAATAAAAGAATTCACACACCCTACATACATGTACATTCATACACCCATAAATATCATGAAAATGTAATTTAATACATTCCTATAAGCCATATTTCACAAGAACACCCAAATTACTAAGTCTTGTACATGTAATTGGAATTTAGATAATGGACAATGCTATATTTCACAAGAACAGCCAATTTAGTACATTCTAGATAATGGACAATGCTATATTTCACAAGATCACCCAAATTACTAAGTTGTACTTAGAAATGTAATTCTTATAAATTAGATTATGAACAGTTCACAGTAGCAGCCAAATTGCAAGAGGTGTTAGTTCGTGTATCTTTAAAGACGAGAGGCATAAATAAAACAAGTTAATGTGTTGTTGACATAAAGTTTACAAGGTGTCTAATACACTTTTAAGTGGCTGCATTCCTTGCATTCAAAGGCTGATTAGTGAAATCATATTGTTTACATATTGCAGATCATGTGACCTATAACCAATCAGATCACTAAAAGCTAGTGATGTCACAGTACACTCTGGTCACCTCTACTTACCTTACTTGATGTGTTCCTCTCTACAAATCAGTTTAAATGGACTTACCTTACTTGATGTGTTCCTCTCTACAAATCAGTTTAAATGGACTTACCTTACTTGATGTAATCAATTTAAAATGCCTTGATCAAGCTCCTTACTATAAATAACGTTAAAATGGACTTACCTTACTTGATGTGTTCCTCTCATTTAAAATGCACTTATTGTACTTGATCAAGCTAATGTGTTCCGTACTTTAAATCACACATACCTTACTTGATGTGTTCCTCTCATTTAAAATGCACTTACCTTACTTGATCAAGCTAATGTGTTTCGTACTTTAAATCACACATACCTTACTTGATCAAAATGAGGTACTCTTTACTGCACTCACTAGACTTACAGGATTTAATGAGTACACGTCATATTTTATAAAACTCATGTTTGCCTCATGCTTTTCATATCCTTGCATCTTACTTGTACACACATTTAAATACAAAGGGTGTTATGACTATTTACAACACCATACATGTAATATGGGACTTCTCTTGTTTATTTATTTATTTAAATATTTATACTAAATTTTTCCCATTACTGTTTAGACTTGCATAAAACAAACACAAGATTATTTTTTGACAAGAATCTGGTGTGGTCTCATGAAAACCACATGTCCAACTATAGCAATAGTTTGTTTATCCTGAATGTACTTGTATATGGATGGGCAGTGACTTGATTTGATACCCAAAGATAAACATGTATTATTAAAAGGAACTAATGCAATATTGTAAGTATATTATAAATACCTTACAAGTACGACTGTTTACCATTCCTGTCAAATCTAATTACTATCAAGCCAAACATTATCCCATTCAGAATCATACCTACTAGTTATCATCAGTTACTTTAGTTTGCAAACATTCACATGGTTTAAGTAATTTAATAATCCGCCTACAAGTATAATTTATCAATTCATTATTCCTCAATTTATACATCCATCCACCCATCCACCCATCCATCCATCCATCCATCCATCCATCCATTCATCCATCCAACCACCCACCCACCCATCCATTCATCCATCCATTCATCCATCCAACCACTCACCCACCCATCCATCCATTCATCCATCCATTCATCCATCCAACCACCCACCCATCCATACATCCATCCATCCATTTACAAACCCATAACCTTACCTGGTACTCCCTTGCGTCATGTTCATGTATATCGACTTGCAACGAAATAGGCAGATTCTTTCTGCGAACTTCAATCACATCCTACAATAACAAGTAATAAAATATGAAACATCAAATAGTGCATAAGGATTGAAATTCTATATACATTGCCTCAGGAATATTATAAAATATTATTAAGAAAACGCTACCTGATTCTGTATGCCATAGTCCTTTAGTTTATAAGTCAACTCCATATTGATTTCAATATCAGGTTTAATCAAAAATGCGTCAAAATCTATTGAAAGTGATACATATATCAACACATTGTGTTATAATATAATATTAATATAACATTAATATAATATTAATATAACCGAGTTGATATTTGTATTTGAAATAAAGTGTTATAATATAATTTGCATAAACTATACAAAACAGTATTAAATATACCCAAAACAGTATTAGGTACATGTATATACGAAACAAGAATTATTACCAAGAAACATATTAATAACAATATTTATGTAATAAAACAGAAACCAGGAACTTCTAATTGTAATACAAAATGCAGTATGGACAGTATATACTGTAGTAGCTAAGCAATGTTTTACTATGTACTGTGTATGTGTGTGTGTGTGTCCTGAGAAAACATGTTTTCATCATTTTCTAAATTCAATAGCAATCAAGCATAATAAAATTTACTACAATTTATATCCAAATTAATTGTGATTATAGTTGTATATATATAACATATGTATTAAATATTAGGAGATGTGCATTTACAGCTCAATAACATGTCCGATTTAGTTATGGTTACTTTGTATGGAGATAATCGTATGGAGTTAATTGTATGAAATATTCCATCGAATCCCTTACCTACCGACCACTAGGCAACTTTGGAGTTGGCAACAATTCGCCTACTCCAAATTTGCCTAGTGATAGTAAAAAGTAGTAGGTTGCAACCATCTTGCAACATGCTGTCACAAAGCTGAAACATGTTTTATTCAATAGCAACATGGAGTTAGCAACTTGTTGCAACATGGAGTTAGCAACTTGTTGCAACATGGAGTAAGCAAGTTGTTGCCAACTCCAAAGTTGACGGTTGACTTAATTATAGATTTCTGTTATGTGGAGGTTGCATCTTGTGTTATCGTTGTAACGATACTAACAATATACAATTTAATAACAATCTTGATAATGTTATGAATAATATTAAACACTTAATTATAAGTTCCTAACCTTGATTATAAAAACCACTCCTGTTGAACGACCAAGAAATTGTCTTGAGTAAATGTGATACACGCACTCTCTCTAATACCTGCAAATGCAAGGAGAGATACAACTGACTAGTATTTCACTGCTGTGAACATCAGTATCAAGTGTTTTACACAGCTAGTGTAAAAAGTACTTGTCTATAGTGTTTTGTCCCATAAATATACAAAAGAAAATTGTTACTTAAAAAAAGGTACTAATGGATGCTAGCCATTATGCAGTCCTACCATAGATGTGTAGTTTTTTTCATTTTACTATACTAACTGTGATATCATGCAGCAATCAGAGAAATGCAATAAACAAACTCACCTTGATATTTTTTTCAGAGCTTTCTGCACCGGTAGAAAACAGTCTAATAGTGACTACAATGGATTTGGGCTCCTCGCTTTCGGCCATTCTTTATATCTGTTTGAAATGCTTCTAGCTTTATAGCTTGAAATGTGATGTTCTGCAAATTCCTTGCTGCGCACAACACTACGTAGGGCGTAAAAATACGCAATTTTATAAGATTGGTATCACACGTGACATGTCAGATTACTAGTTTAGGTACAGTTTTATTATTATCACACATGTGATAATAATTAATGAACCATTTCCATTTCACTCATTCACACAAACAGGTTTGTGAAATGATTGCAGTATTATGGCGTACATGATAGCTTACAGAAATACACAATAGTTATAATCATCAGTGACGTTAATTGTAGTATTTTACTAATTACCAACAGATAATTAATTATGTATATATATGTACATATATATGTATATATTATATGTATACATAACTGTATATACATGTACATGCACGTGCATGTCTGTGTTCACTTAAACCTATAAAATGTGCATATGTGTGCATTATATTTATGTGCGTATATGCATGTATGTAAACTATGTATGTATATACGTATGTATGTATGTATGTATATATGTAAGTACGTACATACGTATATATGTATGTATGTATGTATATATGTAAGTACGTACATACATATATATATATGTATGTATGTATGTATGTATGTATGTACGTATGTATGTATGTATGTATGTATGTATGTATGTACGTATATATGTATGTATGTATGTATGTATATATGTAAGTACGTACATACGTATATATGTATGTATGTATGTATATATGTAAGTACGTACGTACGTATATATATATGTATGTATGTATGTATGTATGTATGTACGTATGTATGTATGTATGTATGTATGTATGTATGTATGTATGTATGTACATTTTATTAATTATATTACATTATTTTATGGACAAAAATATGTTTATTGTATTTCCCTATTTACTAATTAGGACTAACAAAGACATAAATATTTATATTCCAAGAATATAATTAGGGTTAAAGTATGTATGGTATTTACAAGGTAAGATTGTATGAAGCAATAACTGAGACAATTAATGGACACCATAGTTTTGAGGAGTGACATGTGGTATGACAAATATGCATTCCAAAAAGCAAACTAATTTAATTAGCTTGGGAAAGTTTAGAATGAAAGCTATATTCTTATTCAATTGCATGTACGTACTATACATAGCTTCCATTAGCTGTAATGTATACTGTGCATTACCAGGAGCCCATGAGCTACTGGCATTACCCATTTTAGTGAAATAGAGCAAGAGTGACCTGGATAGAAATTGTTATGAACATTTAACAGCTAATCACAATATAACACATTAGCAGACTTGTTTAAAACTATCAGTTGATATAGTTGAGTGGAACAAAGGAATGCATTGATCATGCTAGTAGTACTAGTATATGGTGTATAAAACTATGTACACTATTAGTTGATATATAGTATTAGTTGAGTGGAACAAAGGAATGCATTTAGCAGATGATCATGCTAGCAGTACTAGTATATGGTGTATAAAACTATGTACACTATTAGTTGATATATAGTATTAGTTGAGTGGAACAAAGGAATGCATTTAGCAGATGATCATGCTAGCAGTACTAGTATATGGTGTATAAAACTATGTACACTATTAGTTGATATATAGTATTAGTTGAGTGGAACAAAGGAATGCATTTAGCAGATGATCATGCTAGCAGTACTAGTATATGGTGTATAAAACTATGTACACTATTAGTTGATATATAGTATTAGTTGAGTGGAACAAAGGAATGCATTTAGCAGATGATCATGCTAGCAGTACTAGTATATGGTGTATAAAACTATGTACACTATTAGTTGATATATAGTATTAGTTGAGTGGAACAAAGGAATGCATTTAGCAGATGATCATGCTAGCAGTACTAGTATATGGTGTATAAAACTATGTACACTATTAGTTGATATATAGTATTAGTTGAGTGGAACAAAGGAATGCATTTAGCAGATGATCATGCTAGCAGTACTAGTATATGGTGTATAAAACTATGTACACTATTAGTTGATATATAGTATTAGTTGAGTGGAACAAAGGAATGCATTTAGCAGATGATCATGCTAGCAGTACTAGTATATGGTGTATAAAACTATGTACACTATTAGTTGATATATAGTATTAGTTGAGTGGAACAAAGGAATGCATTTAGCAGATGATCATGCTAGCAGTACTAGTATATGGTGTATAAAACTATGTACACTATTAGTTGATATATAGTATTAGTTGAGTGGAACAAAGGAATGCATTTAGCAGATGATCATGCTAGCAGTACTAGTATATGGTGTATAAAACTATGTACACTATTAGTTGATATATAGTATTAGTTGAGTGGAACAAAGGAATGCATTTAGCAGATGATCATGCTAGCAGTACTAGTATATGGTGTATAAAACTATGTACACTATTAGTTGATATATAGTATTAGTTGAGTGGAACAAAGGAATGCATTTAGCAGATGATCATGCTAGCAGTACTAGTATATGGTGTATAAAACTATGTACACTATTAGTTGATATATAGTATTAGTTGAGTGGAACAAAGGAATGCATTTAGCAGATGATCATGCTAGCAGTACTAGTATATGGTGTATAAAACTATGTACACTATTAGTTGATATATAGTATTAGTTGAGTGGAACAAAGGAATGCATTTAGCAGATGATCATGCTAGCAGTACTAGTATATGGTGTATAAAACTATGTACACTATTAGTTGATATATAGTATTAGTTGAGTGGAACAAAGGAATGCATTTAGCAGATGATCATGCTAGCAGTACTAGTATATGGTGTATAAAACTATGTACACTATTAGTTGATATATAGTATTAGTTGAGTGGAACAAAGGAATGCATTTAGCAGATGATCATGCTAGCAGTACTAGTATATGGTGTATAAAACTATGTACACTATTAGTTGATATATAGTATTAGTTGAGTGGAACAAAGGAATGCATTTAGCAGATGATCACAATATAACACGCATGCTATAGGATTCTACAATATTAGCAGTACTAGTGTATGATGTTTAAAACTATGTACACTATTAGTTGATATATAGAGTGGAACAAAGGAATGTATTTAGCATATAACACGCATGCTATAGGATTCTACAATATTAGCAGTACTAGTATATGATGTTTAAAACTATGTACACTATTAGTTGATATATAGAGTGGAACAAAGGAATGTATTTAGCAGATGATCCACATGCCACTGGATTCTACAATATTAGCAATACTAGTATATATATGATGTTTAAAACTATGTATTGATATATAGTATTAGTTGAGTGGAACAAAGGAATGCATTTAGCAGATGACACACATGCCTAACTATCACATGGTGTTTAACTATGTACACCATCAATTGTATTATGTAAATATGGAGGATAGGAATTGACTCTAGCACTATGAGAATATAATAATAATTGTTATTATAACTAATATTTTATGTTGAATGCTATCACAACAATTATTATAGAGGAAATTAATTGGTTCCTTGTAATAACAGCAACAGACCCACTGTCTTTGCATATTATACTGATGATATAAGGACATTTCCTTCTACAAATGAATTGGATTAATGAAATATTATTCTAGGAAATACTCTTTCATGTGATACACTTGCCGCAATGATAACAGACTCGAGTCATACTCCATTTAATATCTTAGTCGTTTTTGTCTATGCCTTCTCTCTGTATTATCACCAAATATTACAGATCTGCTGCAAGCAGATAGACATGCATTACAGATAGCGAAGCATCAATACAATTGTACAATGCATTAATTATAATTAAAAGTGCAACTCGTGCTATGTTAATATACATAACATCACACTCATTGTCATAATTACTAGAATTGTAAACCAATTGTAGTTAGACATTTCTTAGTTATTAACACACAAATTATTATATATATTATATTATAATATTGTTGTTTATATGTATAGTGGAATACAATGTGCTAAGTAGTCCAAATTTAATATAATTTATTATTTAAATATCTTTTTTGTTGATGTATCTTATTATTAAACTATATACGAACCTTCTTCCATCCATCTATTCATCTATCTATCACTGATTTATTCTACTAACAGTAAAGATAATAAAATGATTCTATTTATAGTAACATCATTCTACTAACAGTAAAGATAATAAAATGATTCTATTTATAGTAACATCATTCTACTAACAGTAAACATAATAAAATGATTCTATTTATAGTAACATCATTCTACTAACAGTAAACATAATAAAATGATTCTATTTATAGTAACATCATTCTATTAACAGTAAACATAATAAAATTTCTATTTATAGTAACAGCATTTTATTAATAGTAAACCATTTTATTAATAGTACAAAGATTCTATTTACAGTAACAGCATTCTATTAATAGTAAAATGATTCTATTTATAGTAACAGCTTTCTATTAATAGTAAACCATTGTAGTAATGATAAAAAATGATTCTATTTATAGTAACAGCTTTCTCTTAAATGTATTAATAGTAAAATAATTCTATTTATAGTAACAGCTTTTTATTAATAGTAAAATAATTCTATTTATAGTAACGGATTCTATTAATAGTAAACCATTGTATTAATAGTAAAAATAATTCTATTTATAGTAACAGCTTTCTATTAATAGTAAACCATTGTATTAATGATTCTATTTATAGTAA
Organism: Petrosia ficiformis; assembly: GCA_947044365.1. Taxonomy (NCBI): domain Eukaryota; kingdom Metazoa; phylum Porifera; class Demospongiae; order Haplosclerida; family Petrosiidae; genus Petrosia; species Petrosia ficiformis. Next base: position 421,921 of record OX345648.1, read on the forward strand.
CAGCTTTTTATTAATAGAAAAATAATTCTATTTATAGTAACAGCATTTTATTAATAGTAAACCATTGTATTAATAGTAAAATGATTCTATTTATAGTAACAGCTTTTTATTAATAGAAAAATAATTCTATTTATAGTAACAGCATTTTATTAATAGTAAACCATTGTATTAATAGTAAAATGATTCTATTTATAGTAACAGCTTTTTATTAATAGAAAAATAATTCTATTTATAGTAACAGCATTCTATTAATCGTATATATTAATAGTAAAATGATTCTATTTATAGTAACAGCTTTCTATTAGTAAACCATTGTAAAAATGATTCTATTTATAGCAACATCATAATTTATTAATAGTTCAGTTAATTATTGTATAATGAATCACAAATGTATTTCATAATTATATTTATTATATATACATACACACAAAAAGAAGTTCGTTTCTACTACAATTTGCTAAGCAACATAAAGTTCCTGATCTTCACCAAGAGGAGAAAAATAGTGATCTAACATTTCCTTGGTAACACCTTCCAGCGTGGGAGGATCCCATTTAGGTGAATTATCTTTATCCACAAGAACTGAAGAAAGACAGATGATGTAAACATGTAAGTGTGAGATTTAGATAATTATTTATGAAGAACAGAACATTTCAACTCAAAGGTCTTCTTCAGTTGTAGAAGACTCACAGGCTGAAACACTTCATTCATATAATAAAAGCTCAACTTAAACATACCACATGATAACATAATATTTATGATGTTAAAGATGACGTAATCTCTTAAAGGGTTAATATATTCTTACCGGCTCGTACTCCCTCATAGAAGTCTTTACCCTCCTAAACAAAATAGATTTGAAATATTGATTTCATTCTTGTTTTACTTAAATATATTCAGTAATTAATTTGCAGCTGTTAGATTTTATATGTCATTGTAGTTCTTGAATTTTTTTACGGCTATTTCTAAGTCTTTGTGGTATTTTTAATTATTTATTTATATTTATTTATATAAATTACAATTATACGAATATGTATCAATTTCCTAAGCCTTTGTGTTTGTTTGTTAGTTATGTTTCCTGTCTTTTGATCGCATGTTAGGACACGTGAATTTTCATGTATGTATGCATGTATGTAAATATGTACGTATGTATGTATGTATGTATGTAAATATGTGTGTATGTATGTATGTATGTATGTATGTATGTATGTATGTATGTATGTATGTATGTATGTATGTATGTATGTATGTAACTATGTATGTATGTATGTATGTATGTATGTATGTATGTATGTATGTATGTAACTATGTATGTATGTATGTATGTATGTATGTATGTATGTATGTATGTATGTATGTAACTATGTATGTATGTATGTATGTATGTATGTATGTATGTATGTATGTATGTATGTATGTATGTATGTATGTATGTATGTATATACATGTATGTATGTATGTATGTATGTATGTATGTATGTATGTATGTATGTATGTATGTACATGTATGTATGTATGTATGTATGTATGTATGTATGTATGTATGTATGTATATATGTATGTATGTATGTATGTATGTATGTATGTATGTATCTGCATGTATGTATGTATGTATGTATGTATGTATCTGCATGTATGTATGTATGTATGTAATGTATGTATGTATGTATGTATGTATGTATGTATGTATGTATGTATGTATGTATGTAACTATGTATGTATGTATGTATGTATGTATGTATGTATGTATGTATGTATGTAACTATGTATGTATGTATGTATGTATGTATGTATGTATGTATGTATGTATGTATGTATGTATGTATGTATATACATGTATGTATGTATGTATGTATGTATGTATGTATGTATGTATGTATGTAATATGCTAGGCGGCACATGATTTATTTAGTATTTGTAATAACTACATGTATAGCTAATGGTGCTGTTAGTTAGTTCAAATATGTCCTCAGTTCCTCACTCAAAAGGGAATTGTTAGTTCCAATTAACAATAATAGTTTCCATTCTTAACTAATTACTATTTTAGTAAACTTGTAATTTAACACAATATAAAGGATTAGCCAGATATAGTATACCATTGATCGTAGAGCAAGTCTATATTCCATAGTAAAACATTCTGCAAATGACAAATGATGTCCCTCTTTTAATTGACGATGAGTCACTTTCATTGATGTAGGAGACTATAAAACATACATACATATATACATATATACGTATATATGTACATACATACTAAATTACTAATATGTACTTGATACATGTATGTACATATATACATACATACAAAATTATATATGTATATATGTACATGTACATACATACTACATATGTACATACACACTGTTTACATGTATATACATGTATACAGTACGTATGTACATGTACATATGTATTATATATATATATATATATATATATATATATATATATGTACGTATATACATGTACGTATGTACATACATACATACATAACTATATATATAATTATGTATATATTTACATACTTACTACATATGTACATACGTACTGCATACATATTTACATACATACATACATACATGCATACATACATACATACATACATACATACATACATACATACATACATACATACATACATACATATATACATACATACATACATATATACATACATACATACATACATACATATATACATACATATATACATACATGCATACATACATACATACATACATACATACATACATATATACATACATATATACATACATACGTACATACATACATACATACATACATACATACATACATACATACATACATACATACATACATATATACATACATATATACATACATACGTACATACATACATACATACATACATACATACATATATACATTCAGTGCTTACCATTTTATGCAATTTCTATGTAACATGTAAGAAAGAAAAATTATAAACCATAATAATTATATATAATAGTAATATACATACATCCAGCTGCTGTTTACTCCATTCAGAATCCGTTTTTCTCAATTCTTCAAATATTTCTTCAACACTATTTCCACTAAAACACCTGTGTACATGTACATGTCATGTACATGTCATGTACATGTCATGTATATGTTATGTACATGTACATGACATGTACATATACACGATATGTGAATTAATGATACAAGATTTTTTTACAAGTTAATTACTATATGTATATATAACAACTTGCCTATTAATGTCATCAAAATATGTACTCAATGAAAATTCTCTTGGATCAACGCCAGAACTCTAGAATATAATAAAATATAAAACTACATACATGTATGCACAGACACACAGACATACATACAGACAGATACACAGACACACAGACATACAGACAGACACACAGACAGACACACAGATGAAAAGACACACACACACACGCACATATTGACACAGATGGACGAACACACAGATAGACACACACACACTTCTGCATGAAATCTATCCAGTAGAGTATGTATGACATCATATCTGTTAGTTGGAATTTCAGGATCATCACAAGCTTTAGAAAACTCACTGAGAAGATCAGGAATCTAAAAATAGAACAAATAATTATGTAATCACTATGTTACTAAAAATACACCACTAACTTTTTCTCTAGATATGAAATGTGTAGCAATGCCTGCATGTTGAACATCACGACCTTTAAGTCTGTGACCTTTTGATTCAAAACATAATTAAATCACACCACTTGTAATATGCTAGTCATCTTTATATATGTATGTATCTATGTATGTATGTATGCATGTATGTATGTATGTATGTATGTATGTATGTATGTATGTATGTATATATGTATGTGTATATATGTATGTATGTATATATGTATGTATGTATATATGTATGTATGTATATATGTATGTATGTATGTATGTATGCATGTATGTATGTATGTATGTATGCATGTATGTATGTATGTATGTATGTATATATGTATGTGTATATATGTATGTATGTATATATGTATGTATGTATATATGTATGTATGTATATATGTATGTATGTATGTATGTATGCATGTATGTATGTATGTATGTATGCATGTATGTATGTATGTATGTATGTATGTATGTATGTATGTATGTATGTGTGTATGTATGTATGTATGTATGTATGTATGTATGTATGTATGTATGCATGTATGTATGTATGTATGTATGTATGTATGTATGTATGTGTGTATGTATGTATGTATGTATGTATCTATGTATGCATGCATGTATGTATGTATGTATGTATGTATGTATGTGTATATATGTATGTATGTATGTATGTATGTATGTATATATGTATGTATGTATATATGTATGTATGTATATATGTATGTATGTATGTATGTATGTATGTATGTATGTATGTATGTATGTATGTACCTGTTAGTGCTAGGAACATTCCTAATTCTCCTTTAAGTCGAGGAAGAAAATAACCTCCGCCAACATCAGGAAAGAGACCTGAATACATATGTATGAATAAATAGATAAAATTAATACGTGATGTTTGTATGTGTGTGTCTGTGTCTATATGTACATGTATATATATGTGTGTGTATGTGTGTCTGTATCTATATGTACATGTATGTATATATGTGTGAGTATGTGTGTCTGTGTCTATATGTACATGTATGTATATGTGATGTGTGTGTATTCATACACACACATCACATATAATACATGTAGTAGCATGTACATTCCAGAAATGGTTCAAGCACTCGAATGCAAACATATTTAAGTACATTCCTTTAAATTTTTTGTACTGAAGTCCATTTAGAAATAATATTAAAATGCTTGTGGTTAATCATTCCCCAAGTGCTTACCAAGCACTTTCTAAGGACTTTCAAACACTTTGATAGTATAGTAATTATTAGCTGAATCGTTAATCTGACACAGTAGTCGCCTCTTTGTTTGAACATGTTAGCATGCTAGGATATGTTCTCACCAGAGTAATACCAAAGATTTGAACAGCTAATGTTTATTAGATGTAATTGTTGTTGGATTGTTTAATGCGTAATATAACTATGTTGAAGGAGTCAGGTGTTTAAATGTAGTATTTCATGTGGGTATTTGTGCTCGAACTTAAGTACCTCCAAAAATGAAGTACTCCTACTTGACAAATCTTATAGTTGCATGTACATGTATTTAAGCATATTCTGAAGTACTTCAACACATATCTGGTACACACAGACATACACATATATACATACATATACATACACACCACACACCCACACACACACACATATATACATGTATACGAGCATACATACCATACAGGCACACACACACATATATACATATACATATATATACGAACATACACACACACATATACACACATGCAAAATATAGTTCTACCTATAGCAGTTTCAGGCATGGCAAATGTAGTGGTCTCCGTGGCTACTCTAAATGGACTATGAACAGACAATCCCACACCCTGAAGAGAGAAGAGACACATTCCCATTCTGTTAAATGAGTATTGGAATGAGCCTAACCCCTCCCATTGTAATCCCATCTATAATAGCAATGTAAGGTTTCTTAAGA
>OX345648.1:430000-432500 GCA_947044365.1 Petrosia ficiformis
CGAGCCTTAGCATCCAGAATGAGACTTAATTAAACACGTGGTGTGGTATCATTATTCAATTTAATGCCCATGACCTAAAAGGAGGGAAGTGAGGTTTCTGTTCACTATGTATTATCCTATTGGTTGGCCACGTATTCTAGATGGTAGAGGAGCTACAGGAGGTTCTCCAATACAGTTATTACGTCATAGAAGTAAGAATTTGATGTTTGAGCTTAGAGAACATTCAGTTGCAGTATGGCATACTAGAGTAAGTACTATACTAACTCATACCTGTTAAAATCACGTGACATGTACCAAATGTCACTATATGTATTTAGTATGTATAATAGGTGATTAATGTATAGGCAACACCATAGTTTTATTTCTACGATTGCTTAATTTACTGTTAATGAATATTATAATTAATTAGTATAGTTATTAATATGTTCTTATCTTCTTCATAGCTCCATATTTTATTAGCCTCGTTCAAATTATCACCTGGAAATATTGCTAAACATGGCGTCAACTCATGTGCTGCTGTCAAACCAGATGGAAGTTGTATGGCTATTTCAGTGAGTTGAATTAGAATGTGGTAGACAAGCCAAGAGCAGGTAGAAACAGATTGAGTGGTTGATTATTGTTATAGTATCAGATGTACACGAGGAGATGTGTGATTGTATAAATAGAATAAATAAGTGTTGATGGTTGTCTGGCTGTCGTAGCTCAGTGGTGAGAGCACTGGCGGCTGAAGTCAGTGGCCCTGGGTTCAATTCCCAGTGACTCACCATTTTTCACTTTCCTCTTTCTACTGTATTTAGCGTTTAATTTGAAGCGAGATTAGCAAAGCAATTATAAATAGATTCAATTATATATATAGATAGATGATGTATTTCTCTTTTTAGACTACAAATGGTCTGTTGTATTTTCTTCACATAATTTATGACACTTCAACTCAAAATTCTTCAAAGTGGCGATATTCGTATCGGGAACATGGCATGTGAGTGTCACATGATAAATATATATTATATACATATTATCTTTTTTTTTTATCTTAGTACTCGCCATACACCTGGATTAGAAGCCCCAGCGGAAGGACCTCCTTTAGAGGAAATTTCGTTTAAACTGACTAATGAGGTTGTGCTATCAGGTGGCACTCTCGTCTTGTGTCCTATTGCTGGCTCCCTGATGGCATCCACAGAATATGGAGTGATACATAGGATTAACTGGGAAGGGGTTTTTGATAAGAAACTGAGTATTGAATTGAGTTCTGTCGTATTCGGTAATGATCTCCTACCAGAAACAAGAGGTGTGTGTGTGTGTGTGTGTGTGTGTGTGTGTGTGTGTGTGTGTGTGTGTGTGTGTGTGTGTGTGTGTGTGTGTGTGTGTGTGTGTGTGTGTGTGTGTGTGTGTGTGTGTGTGTGTGTGTGTGTGTGTGTGTGTGTGTGTGTGTGTGTGTGTGTGTGTGTGTGTGTGTGTGTGTGTGTGTGTGTGTGTGTGTCCATCAATCTGTTCCATTCATCTATTCATTGATCTATCCAGCTATTCATTTATGATTATCCATCCCCGTTCATTCATCTATCCATTCATTCATCTATCCATCAATTCATCCATTCATCCATCCATTTGTCCACTTATCCATTTATCCATATATTCGTCCATTAGCCCAGGTACTTAATGAACCCGACTGTGTTGTTGACATCTCATATTCATTAGAACTACACGGACTAGCTGTTGTATTGTCCAGTGGTAGGGTAGCATTTCTTACCGGTAAAACAGCACGTTTTCTTCCTGATGTGAGTACATCATGTATATAATATATAATATATAATTATTGTATTATAGTCATTACGAGGTGTGTGGTTAAGAGAAACAACAGATGCTGTGTGTGTGTCTGTAAACCCTAGATATAATCTAATAGCATGCGGAAGAGCTAAGTAAGTCATTTATCAACATTCATTCATCGGTTGTTTACATCCATTCATCCATCCTTCCATCCATTCATTCTTCCATCCATCCATTCATCCATCCATCCATTGTTTCATCCACCTATCCATTCTTCCATCCATCCATTGTTCCATCCATCCATTGTTTCATCCATCCATCCATTCTTCCATCCATCCATTGTTTCATCCATCCTTTCATCCAGTGGACTTGTTGACACTTATTCATTTGATGAGATTCCGGGATCATGGATTTTGACAAACACACTACAACTATCAAAACTCCATTTTGCTGGTACTTGTCTCCCTCAAAGTGTAGCTCACCTTTTCACTAATTAACTATCCTTTTACAGACTCAGACCAGTACCAGTTGGGCCAAGTCCAGTGTTTGGAATGGAGTGCTAATGATTACAGTGTCTTAGTAGTTGCCTGGAAGAATGGGGGTCTGTCTATTTGGTCTGTGTTTGGGTCCCTGCTATTCCATTCATTAGGAAACCAACCAGGGTAAGTTATTGATTAGTGTCCGTCCATCCATCATTCATTTCTTCGATTAGAACACCAACACCATTGTTCCGTTCACA
>OX345648.1:435000-437500 GCA_947044365.1 Petrosia ficiformis
GTATATATGTACATGTATGAATGTATGTATAACCTGTATCTTCTTTTCATTTTATAGTTTCCATCCACTTATTTGACATTAAATTGGCCCATTCAGGTATTCTTTATATTCCCAAATATATTAATTAATTATTTATTAATTAATTCATTTCTTTTAGTATGTGGCCATTAGTGAAAATGGTGAATATATTGTTGTAGTGGGGCGGGCGGGGTTTTGTGTTTTTCTAATTCGTAAAAGAAAATGGAAACTATTCGGAAGTGAACTACAGGAACAAAGTCTTATCTGTCGTGGAGGTGTGACTTGGTATCAGGATTTAGTTGTATTCCCCTGTCGAGTTAATGAAAAGAATGAAGAGGTAAGCAATGGATGGATGGACAGACGTATAGATGCATCGATAGATCGACGGACGGACAGATGGATGGATGGATGGATGGATGGATGGATGGATGGATGGATGGATGGATGGATGGACGGACGGACGGACTGATGGATGGATGGATGTGTATATATATATGTATATATATATGTATATATATATATGTATATATATATGTATATATATATGTGTGTATAATTATATATATAATATATAGTATTATGTGTTTGTGTATGTATGTATGTAACTATATGTTTATGTATATATATACGTATGTATGCATGTATGTATGTGTATGCACATGTATATATATGTAATTTTTAAGCTTCATTCATTTAGAATGCTCATTTCTATTTAAAGCCCCATCAAATACATATTCTCCAGTAGGATAATTACATTTTAACGTCACTTTCTACTAGATTCATTTCTACACAATACATGAAAACTTTGACACATCTCGTGTTCTCTCTGCCTTACATCTCACTTCTCCTGCTCTGAGACTAAACGTATTTGGAAATCATCTAATAGTGGCCACAAGAGATTGTTCAGTTAATATATATAATATAATACTAAGTCGAAAGTTGGATAAAAGTAAGTATACATGTACCTTATTAGATGTGTATGTACATGTATGTACATGTATATAGTCTATGTACATGTATGTAGTCCATGTACATGTATGTAGTCTATGTACATGTATGTACATATATGTAGTCTATGTACATGTATGTACATGTATGTAGTCTATGTACATGTATGTACATGTATGTAGTCTATGTACATGTATGTAGTCTATGTACATGTATGTACATGTATGTAGTCCATGTACATGTATGTAGTCTATGTACATGTATGTACATATATGTAGTCTAAGTCTATGTACATGTATGTAGTCTATGTACATATATGTAGTCTATGTACATGTATGTACATAGACTACATATAAAAGTAAGAATATAATTTATACATGTACCTTATTAGATGTGTATGTACATGTATGTAAATGTATGTAGTCTATGTACATGTATGTAGTCTATGTACATGTATGTGCATATCTATGTACATGTCTGTCTGTTTGTCCATCTGTCTCTTGTATCTACATTGTTGTATTTGAACTCCGTGTGTATACATGTTTACCAGTAATTTTACTCCACTAATATAATAGTTGAATTTTTGATAAGGTGTGTATTACTACTCTCTATTTCGTTGCCATGGTAACATAACATATCTATACATACATATAGGTATAAATTTTACTGTATCTAAACTTCATGTGATGTCCTTTATCTCTTCGTTATCTCGTCCATGGGTTAGTACTTTAGTGTCTATTATGCCATCAAACATCAGAACGGAACCAGGTAACGTATTTATTAAGTTAAACTCTATTCTTCTGTAGCCTCGTACCCGTGTACGAGGATAATTACTCATTTTTCCCTTCATCTCTCCTCTGGTTGTCGTTCTTTCCAGGAACAAACTCAGGTGATGAGTTGGAAAGTATTTTATTTAACATAGCTGGACTTGTCCTCTTATCTCATAGAGAGGTACCACGCCCACAAACACTTCCTGATAAACCTCAGGTAATAGCATAAAAAACAACTTTCATGAATATATAATAAGATAATTAGGTAAATTAATTAATACATGTTCATGAATATATGATGAGGTAGGGTAATGAATATAAAATGAGATAATTAGGTAAATTAATTAATACATGTTAATGAATATATAATGAGATAGGTTAATGAGTATATAATGAGATGTATACGAATATATAAAGTAATGAATATATAATGTGACATTATTATGTAACTGAATATAATTATAATGAAATAGGTTAATGAATAATTAGGTAATTAATGAATATATAATGATAGGTTAAGGAAATTAATGAATAATTGAATATATAATGAGATACATGTAGTTTAATAATTTATAATTATAGGATTCATGGAGTTTTAGTGCACCTGTTAGTTTAGCTCCTTACGTTGAAGCTATGTGGACTCCGCCCATTATATCAACAAACTCTGATTCAACTAAACGTGATCATATGATGGAATCATTATGGTTTGCCTGTGGAGCACATGGAATAAAAGTACATACATGTATACATACATACCTACATAC